>PVKA01027875.1:8538-30128 GCA_004027165.1 Ctenomys sociabilis | reverse complement strand
AGGCCTTGCACTTGTGCTATCTCCCTGGTCCCTTGTATGTTCACTTTCATTCAGACGTTGCAAACTTATGATTGAGACTTTAAGTTCCTGTGTATCACTTTGATCTATGCAGTCTATTTCTTTCCTATGTTGCTCATTGAAGTATTTTGTCTTTGTTCTATTCTCCTCTCTTCTTATCAGTGTCTTCTTTAGAAGTAGTTATTAATTCTTTCATTATAGTTATCCTCTCTTTTTTACTTGAGAATTTTTTTTAGGCGGAACTGGGGATTGAACTCAGGCCCTTGAGCTTGCCAGGCAAGCACTTATTGTACTGAGCTATTTTTCCAGCCCAAACCTTTTTACATCTTTTTTTTTGGGTGGTACTTGGGTTTGAACTCAGGACCCTGAACTTGCCAGGAACATGCTTATTCTACTGAGCTATCTCCCAGATCCTCAGAGATTATTTCTGATATGATTTCCTCTATACCTTTCTGCAGTTGCTTCTGTATTTTAAACACTATTACTTCAGAGATTTCAGTTGTGTGATTCCCAATTTCTCCTATGATATTGTCTCCAGCATTTTTTTCTGGGTGGGCTTAGGTCCTCAGAATGCATTTTCCTCCTCCTCTTTGTCATTTTGTATAGTACTGTCCTCTGACCTTTGATGTAGAGCTTTGGTGCACTTATAACCTTAGCACCTACCAAAGTTCTTACCCAACAGAGATTATATAGTTTAGGTAGTTACAGTTTTATATTTACAGAACTACACTTAGGAACATTAATAATGGGTAGTGATATTTAGCTGTTGAAAACCTTTTGTAGCTAATAGATTTGTATTTTAGGCAGTAAAAGCAAGCATTATATCTGTTTAGCTAAGCCGATATTACATTGGGAATTTGTATTTAAGTTAATTCCCCTATGTTCTGTCTGATCACCTCTCCTTGATGTACTAGGGTCTTTCAGGTAGACTATTTTACTCCAGTTATCCTTCCCCCCTCTCAGTTAAGAGCAAAAGATGAAGGATGAGCTCATAGATCTGGGTCTAGCTAAGTGTCTCAGTTTACTGGGTCCAGATCTATGAAGTTTGAACTCATACTGATGTGCCTGGCTGCTGTGCTCAGCTTCTTCCTGCTACAGCCCATGGAAGTGAACTCACTGTGCTCCTTTGGCAGAATGTTCTGCTCCTGGGTTAGCTGGCTGATTTTGGCCCCTAGCCTCTCTGCAGGGACTTCAGCTGGAGAGTTTCACACCAGGCATATATGCAGGGGCTGGGCTTGATCTGGAGGGATCTGGCAGGTGCAGTGGAGTGGAAGTTGTCCCACATACACACGCCAGGCCTGGGCTAGGTCTGGAGGGCTCTTGTGAGCACAGGGGATCGGAAGTTCTTCCCATGTCATGTGGTCTTGATTTACATTTTCCTGATGACTAATGACACTGAGCCTTTTTCCTGCTTATTCAGTGGTGTGATTTGAATGTATGTGCTTGTATCAGTCAGCTCTCCTGTCACTGGGACCAAATATTTGACACACATGTCTTAATGGGGCACAGCGTCTTTTGGTGCATGGTTTCTCTGGATTCAGTCCATGGCTGGCTGGCTTTAAGGCAGAAACATCATGATAGAAAAGCATGACAGGACAAAGCTCATCACACCTGTGAGAGACAGAAGCAATGACTGACTGCCAGGCCATGGCTCAGATCTCCTATCAGCCTCTACCACTGACCCACACACAACCCAGAAATGTGCTTTACTCATCCTTTGGGTATCTTTCAAACTGATCAAGTTGATAACTCTATTTAACTGTCACATTCCACCCCTTGTCAGCCTGACACCCTAGCATATCTTCTTCAACCACTACTTAATCTCCAGACAAACCCAAGATCCTAATTACATGAAACATGATACAACTAGCCCATGTAAAGTTAAATATGCACTAACTCTTTCCTCAAAGGCTTGACAGTTCTAGCATTGCTCAAAAGTCCAGTTCTAAAGTCTCCTCTGAGACTCTAGGCAAAGTATGGTGTGAGTCAAATTAAAGAAGGTAGTTAATTAATTCCAGTATACAATGGTACAGGGTAATTCCCATTCTAAATGGGAGGAATAGCAGGATAGAAAAGAATGGGACCAAAACAAGGCCAGAAGCCAAGAGGAAAGCCAGTTGCCTCCAAGGAAGAAATTTCACGACAGAGGGTGCAGCAGAACTTAATTTGTGGTGGTGGGGACTGGGAGGGGGACAGTGCCAGAGAGGAAGGGACAAGGGAGCAGATACAGTTCCCAAGGTCCTGTCTGCATGACCCACCCAGACACAGTCAGAAATGTGCTTTGTGATCTCCCATTTTCTCTGAAACCTATACATTTGACAATTTAGCTTGACTGTCCCAAGGTCCCCCAAATTCAGATCTGGTCATTTCAATCCCAAGACATTAGAACCAAGAGTTGGGTTCCTTGTGGGGTGGTTAAGTGATGTGGGCTTGGCCTCCAGGAAAGGGACTGGTGCTCTCACAAAAGAGCTGGAAGGCATTAACCCTTATACTTTCTACTGAGTTGGACCATCACCCCAGTAGAGGATTCAGGAGGAGGCAGAGAAGATGGGGCCCTAGCCAGATGCTGGGCTTGTTGGTGCCTTGACATTGGGGTTGCAGTCTCCACAACTGTGAGGAAGAAATTTAGGTTCTGTACAAATTAAAGTTTTAGGTGCTTTTTAGAGCAGCTTGAACAGACTGTGACATCTCTTTGTCTATGTGGAGAGAAACATCTATTCAAATTCTTGGCAAGTGAGACAATGCTTTTCATATCATTTTTAAAAGCTGAATAAGTATTTCAATGTTTGGTCAGGTTTCCCATCCTGAAGAGTCTGTTAAGCACCTCTTAAAGTGTGCCCATAATCCAGAGCACTTATTGTCTGTTTGATCCTCACACTAATTGGATGTGGATTTGGCAGTGTGCCTCTATGTGCTTACAGGTCACATGTCTATCCTGTTGGTGCCACTCAGTAACATCTCTGAGCCCTCTTGCCCACTGCGAACCCACCCCTGAGTTGAGCTCCACCCTGAGCTGCCTCCTTTCCCAGTCAGACTTACTGGCCTATTTTAAGGTTTGGCCAGGCACACTGACCTGCTTTCCTGATGTCATTTCAGCCCAGATGTCAGTCTTAGGGCTCCATTAGTAAAGGAAAACAAAATAGCACTGATTTCCCTTTTCCAATGGCTTTAGTTTATTTCTCAAAATCTGTCTTGGTATCTTCCTAGGGATATCAAGTGTCATGGCTTAGATGAAGACCTGGATTATTTCACAAATAGGACTTTGCATCATTTTAGGTAGTGCTTGCTGTATGTAACCACTGGCAGCCAGTAGGTTCTGCTGGGTTTTATACATTAGTATAGGTTCAGATGGAAAGTCAAGGTCATTGACTAGAATGAGGGGTTTAACTGTCCATGGATTGCATCTAATCAATAACTAATGCAAACAGTTTTCACACAGATAATAAGCTGGGTTTAGACGATGTTGATTGAGCTTTTACCATTCGACATCATGGTAGACCCTAGGGATAGAGTGATGCAAAAGATGGTTCCTGCCTTTGAAAGTTATGTAATCTCTCTCTGAAGATATGAGCTCTACATGTAGACAGCTGACATTGTTTGAGAAATTCTGTGAACTTTTAGAAGTCTGTACAATCGGTGTTCAGATGAAGGTCTGCCTCACGGATCCTGGGATGTGGAAGAAGACACAATAAGGGAAAGGTCTGAGAATGTGGGGCTTGTGTGGAGTAACTGAAAATATGGAGGAGTTAGTGAAAATCATGGAGCTGGGAGAGGTATTCGGGCCTTTTGAGCAACAATAAAAGGATGTGTTTTCCTGGAGCCAAGGGTTATGTGTGATTTTATAAGACAGGGAGATACAGCAACTTGGGAAAGGGTGATGGTGGGCACATGAGCTTTGGGACTTTGGAATCTGGTGGGGCTATAAGACTGATGAGGTGGGGGGGGTGCCATGCTAATGTCATGACATATATCTTAGGAGTTTGGGGACTCACTGGTTATGGACTGAATGCTGTGTCACCCCATGTCTAGATTCATGTATTGAGGGCCTAATGCCCAATGTGGCTGTACTTGAGGGTGTTAGTATTAAATGGGTCATCCAGGTTAGGCTGTGGGTTACTATCCCATGAGAAAAGACCAGAGGGAAATTCACAGTCCCTCTCTCCACCTGCATGTACAGAGCAAAGATCATGTGAGGACAGAGTGAGGTACATTCTATAGACCACCAGAGGGACCTTGCCAGAAACCCCACTGACTAGAAATTTTTTTGAGTTTCTATTATATTCTTTCTGTTTTTTAAAAGCATTAATATTACTTTTAATGATAAGCCATAATTAGATATATTTCTAGGGTACAATGGGATATAGCTATATGTGTACACATACACACGGTGTGGGATGATAAACTCTAGCTAAAAACATTCATAGCCTCACTTACTCAACACTTTTTTAGTGCCAGGTGGTGAACCCAGGGCCTGTGCATTCTATAGCTGAGCACCCACCACTGCTTTTGGTTGTGAGACATCACAAATCCACTCTTTGCAGTTTTGTCACAGACAGTACATTACTTGTTCCTCTTAACTGAAACTTTATGTTCTTTGACCAACATCTCCCCATATTCTCCCCCAAAGGCTGAAATCTTGATTTTGGACTTGTGAGGGTGATCAAGAATTAGAAGAGAGGGGAAGGGAGGGGAAAGGAGTGAAGAAAGAATTAAGATAGGTTATATGCATGCACTACGAGGGTTGTAAATATTATGTACTGAAATATGTTCTCATAAAAGTTTATATATATATTTCTGTTGCTTAGCTGTCGATCAGGTCTATTTTCTTCTGCAACCCGAGTGGATCCATATGTCACTGAAGGCCTTCACCCCTTGGGCGCCACGAGTCTCTCTCTCTCCACCCACCCACTTCTCCACTATCTCTGGTAGTGTGATGGATGTGCTGAAGCCAGAAGCCAAAGGAAGGGAGCTTGTTCAGCTCAGTTCTGTCAACAGTTCAATGAATAAGTGGGTCATAAGGAACAGGAAGTTAAAGTGGTCCAGTTTCAAGATAAAGCTTTTAACTCTGAGCGCAAAACACTGGCAGACAAAGTCGCCTTCTTGTCTGCAGATGTGACTGAGCGCGGGCAGCAGAAAGGCTCCCTAAGCAAAGGCAGACACCAAGTGTGGCTTACTGTGCTCATTCTGACTTGACAGTAAATGGTTAAGAAGTTATATACCTGAGCTTCAGTTTTTCACCTTTACTCAGCCAGTGAGGAAGAGGGAAGGGATCCAAATGCCAGGGGTTACATGGCAGCCTGTGTTTGCTGTGGGTGTGCTCAGCCCCCACAAATTAGCCTTGTGAGACTGAGTCGAAGCCTCATTTTCTCTGCTCTTTATGCTTTTGAGTCTGTTTCTTCTTCAAGTGAACGTATTTCTCATACGGCAGTGATCAAGCAGGTTGCAAGTAGGAGAAACGGACAAAGCAAAGAAAGGTCTAAGATAAAAAATGGAAGTGTCTGGTGATTTGATATTTAGGGTAGGGGATTCTTCAGGGGAAAAGGTCAGCAAGTACTAGGTGGAGATAAGCGACGTCGTGTGGAGGAGATTTGATTGGCAATATTCCAATAGCATCCTTTGCTGACAGCAATCTACAATGGGATGAAGTAACAGAAGACTGACAGCCTCTTACATCTCTTCTGCTTCTAGCAAAGGTGGGCTCTGTTTGGGCAGAAAAGTTAGTCGGGGCATCCCTTGCTCTTCTAGAGACTCTTTGCCAAGCAGATCCTGAGCATGTACTATCACGGGAGAGGCTCACTGTCCATTGGGGCCAGGCTCTGGCCCCACAGGAGTATCCAAGATCAAGGACAGAGATGAAGCCACTTCTGTTGCCAGCAAGCCCACCCTGAGTACCTTCGTGTCTGTCCCCATCTGCTAGGTATCCTGGCTGACCTTGTCCTCAGGAAAGCCTGGTGACAGGAGTGACAAAGCTGCTAAGATGGTCACAGCACATGTGTGGAAAAAACTGGACCAAGGAAAATGGATTAGGTTGGAATTTGTGATCATTTTTAACAGGAGCTAAGTTGATGTTTATTTTAGAAATACCAACAGGAAGGAAAGGGAAAAATAACCAAAAGAGTAGAACAGGTAAGATTTCAAGAGTTGTTTTCAAGGGGCTAGAAAGATGGCTTGCATACACACCAAGCCCTTGAGGGGTGAGGCAGCAAGTCGCTAAAGCAGACATCTGAGTTGAGTGTAAGCCACTTTTTGTTCTGTAACTAAAACAGTGTCTTCACTCCATTGCTGCTGCCTGCTCTCGAAATTAAGAAAATTACATTTCACCATTTGTACACTCTATTTCAGGCTTCCTTAATTTAATCTTCTTAACTCTTCTTCCTCAAATACTAGAATATAAGTTAGGGAGGACAGAAAATGGATTAAAATGACAGATAGAACTCCAAGGGCGGGGGAATGGCTGTGACCTGGGACACCAACGCCCCCACCTTCCTTTTTTCTGTGCTTGCTGCTGAGTGGCCTCCCCTGGGGCTCTGTGCCCTGTGTCTGTAGGGCTGCGTTCCCAGTCAGCCCAAGAGCTGTCCTCTTCCAGCAATGGATTGTGGATAAGCTGAAAATCCAGTGGCAACAGCATAGGGTAAGTTTCTCCTTGAAAAAAATCCATGGTTTATTTTCCAGCACAGAAAAAAGTGATGGGTGAGATAAACGTTTTATTTTGATTAAAAGGCATGGGAGGCCTACTTTCATTTCCGATTTCAACATCTCCCACTCACACAATGCACATCTCAATGCCCCTGAGCTTTCTTCCCCTGCCCTTTAGATCCTGGCCTGGCACCTGCAGCCTGAGGTAGGAATGGGAACACAGGACTTCTCCAATCACTACTCTTGGCACAAGCAGCCCTCGAGCTCGCTCTGAGTGTTTCTTCCTCCTCATATCTGTTTAGATATTTCAGCTCAGTGTGCCATGTCTCTGAAATTGACTGATGTAATTACTTACAATGATACCTCTCTACAGAAACCTGTAATTCCCTGTTGATTAAGATGGCGGTATTGATTTGGCTTGGATTGCATGGAAATAAACCACGGCATCAGGAAAGGGAGTCTTTCAGTGTGCTAATGTGTCTGTGAATACAGCTTAGCAGCCAAGCTTCCCTCACCCATCTGGATGGCGACTGCGTTTCTATAGATGAGTAACTGTCTCGGGCTCAATGGAAGCCAGAGCTACCAGGGTTCTCTTCGCCGCCTTTGTGTGGCTGTTCCTGCCAACCCCAACCATCTCTTTTTTGCAGTTACGAAAGTAATTGAAGAACAATGAACTCTTTCGGCTGGGTCAGCTGCCAAAGGTCATGGTCCTTCAGAAGGACACAGGTGAGCAAGGGACTGAGAAAATGTTTCAAGGTAGTGGAGTGATTCGGTAACTGACCACCGCGGAAGAGTGTGTACTCCATTCTTCATTTGTGCATCGAAAAAATACAGATTCCTAAGCTAATTGGCACCGGGTCAGACTCATTTGGAACCAAATTTGCAGCTATAGGTCCTTTTAAGAATAAGGAAAAAGGTGCTGTAGGGGACATAACTATATCTGCTATGCCAACTGCCTTTGTGCACCTGGCATTCCAGTATAAGAAGGATCACGTGTCCTGGGTATCCCTGAGGGCTAATCCAGGGGCAGTCTTTTGGTAGGAACTCTGCATAGCATTCATTTGGAAAGTGTGTAAATCAAATGAAACTTTCTCTTCAATTAAAAAGCATGCTTTTGTGATGGAAATGCTGCAAGGAGAAGGAGACCAAAGAAAGATGACAGCAAAATGCAATACCTGATCCTTGGATGGGTCCTATTTATGAAGAAGGAAAACAGAACATCATTAGGTTACTGACAAAGTCTGGTATGAACAATAGCTAGATAAAATTGTTGCATCAATTTAAAAATTTGCTAAAATTGAAAGCTATTGTGTGGTTGTGCAAGAGAAGATTTATAAACACACAGGAATTACACAGTTTACTCTCAAGTGATTTAAAAATTATGTGTATGTATATGTTAGTGAATGAAAATGACAGAGAAAGAGAACAAATTACAAGGTAAATATAAAGCTAATGGTGGATGAGTCTAAAACATATACGAACATAGAGTTCTCTGTGCTTATTCTTACAACTTTTATGTTAAAATATTTCCAAATAAAATGTGAACAAAGTGGGGATGCCTTTCAAGGTCTACACAAAGTTTGTCTAACTCAAAGCTCTTTTGTGATGGGGTAAACAAAAAATTCTGACTCTTTTGGTGTAATTGTTTGCATGTTTTTCATAGTAGGAACTGAATTCAGGACCCTGCACTTGCCAGGCAGGCACTTGTGACACTTAGCTCTCTGGTGTAATTGAAACAATTGTTTTGTACTACTTTTTTTTTTTCCAGTTTTTGTCTTTCCTATAGACAGTTAACTGGGAGACGATACCAAACCTCATTTGTTGATGTAATAAATGTAGAGTTACTTCAGAGGCACTGCAAGAGCAGATGTATTTTCCTAAACTCAGAGTCCTGAAGGAGGGAAAGAAGCATAAATCATGTATATCATGAACATGTTGATTTAGGGAAAATTGTGGAAACCATATGGCTGTTTTCTTTGGTCTGTGTCTTAGTTGCTTTTCATTGTTGGAACAAAATTCTGACACCCACAAGAAAAAGGAAGAGAAGCTTATTTTGGCCTACAGCTTGTGGAGGTTTAATTCCGTAGTTGGCTGGCTCCAAACAGGGCAGCATGGTGGATGGCATGGCAGAGGAAAAATGGTCTGGGTCCTGGCAACAGGAAGCAGAGAAGGGAACACTCTTCCAGGCCATACCCCTGGGGACCTATCCTCCAACCAGGCTTCACTTCCTAAATCACATTTACTTATAAAGTCATCATTGGGCCAGTCCACTGTTAAGAGCCACACCCCGTGATCTGATCACCTCTTCAAAGCCCCAAGTATGAGTGCATGAGACTACATGGGGACACCTAGAGAGAAACTATGACATTCACCCTGACCTCTGACAGACACATTCCCATCCCTTTTTGCAAAATGCATTCTGTTCAGCGCTAAGAGTTGCCAGAGTCCTAACAATTTCAGCATTACTGAAAAGTCCAAGTCTAGAGTCTCCTCTGAGATTAAAGGCAAAAATGTTAGCTATGAACTCCTGTACAAATGAAAAGAAAGCTAAACTCTTCCAACACCTTGAGGTTCAGGCAAACATTTCCATTTCAAAAGGTAGCATCTTAGTTATTTTTCTCTTATTGCTGAATCAAATACCCAAGACCCAAAGTTAAAGGAGGAAAGGTTTATTCAGCTCACAGTTTGTGGAGGTCTCAGTCCATAATCAGCAGGCTCCATGGTAGGGCAGCTTTACAGCAGACAGCAATTCATAGAAGGCAAAAGACAGCAAAGTCAGCAAAGGAGGAGGAGGAGGGAAATAAGCCTCTTTCTGCCCCTTTTATCTTATTCAGACCTCTAGAATTAGGGCAGTGCCAGTCCAATCAGCAGATTGACCCAGCAATCACCTATCTTAAATCCCAGCACCCTTAGTCCTGGCATTGCACTAGGAATCAGTCGTACACCCTAGATTTAGCTACCTCCAAAAAAGCCCAGTCTAAAGGTGCAGGAGGCTTTGAGGTGACATCTAGACACACACCAAAACAAGGAGGATAGAAAAAAAAGGCAGCAAAACAAGACAGAAACAAAGCAGAGTAAACCTGCGAATCCTACAGTTCCATGTTTAGCAACCAGGACAATCTGTGGCAAGATGTGAATTCCAGAGGACTTGGGCAACCTCATCTCTCCAGCGTTGCACTCCCAGTCCTCTTCCTCATCCCCTTCCTCCCCATCCACCCCCCTTCCTCCTCCTCCCCAACCACCCCCTTCCTCCTCCTCCCTCCTCCTTTTCCTCCTCCTCCTCCTCCTTCTTCTTCATTTGGTGGTTACAGAGTCTCACTGTGCAGCTCAGACTCATGGTGATCCTCCTGCTTTCAGCCTCCCCCATGCTGGGATTATAGGTGTGCAGACTATGCTGGCTCAGCTTGCCCTGGGAGCAGGGCTGGCACAACATGTGGTGCTGGGGATTGAACCATGGTCCCTGTGCTTGCCTAAGCTTACCTAAGCAGGCACTTTAGTCCACTGAGCTTTCTGGCCCCTGGTTGACTTCTTGATGACAGCTATTCTTTCTGGCATAAGATGGTTTTAATTTACATCTCCTGAACAATGATGTTGAACATTTTTTTCATATATCTATTTGCCATTTGTATTTCTTCAGTTGTGAAGTGTATATTTATCTCAGATGCCCATTTTTGGACTTGGTCTTTACTCTGAAGTTGGCTATAATTTTCTCTCAATTTGTGGGTTTTATTTTTTTGCTATTTTTTTATTTTTGAGAAACAAATAGCAATAAGACAGTATCAAAACTGAGTCAGTACAGTTTCAATAATTAATACATTATCTTCTTAGTAGTTATCCAAAGTACAAGAAGCAGACATGATATCCTGTCCAAACAGTTTTAGTACAAATCTTTCTACTCATTGAATTAAGTGAAAGTAGCTGCATATGTATCCTGTTCTGTATATACAAATATAAAATGGTCCTTCCTTTGTATCACCTTTTTTTTGTTTAGTTCTATCAGAGATGGGTATTTCATTGGCATCTAAATACTATAGGTGTGTGAATTCAGCAAAACAGTCCAACACAGTCCAGCAGTTCAAAATAGTAGTAGGTTATCTGCAGAAGTTGTTGACTTGAGCCTTTCAGAGCTCAGTGTATTAATATGGCTTTACTTTGTATACCTTGTTTTTATACTTTTTCTGTTGGATGGTTAAGACCAAGATAAAGCAAGACCTATATAACAAGAAATGTAACTTTTGTAACTGATAAGGTCAGTCATGTACCCTCAGGATTTATCCTGTAACCCTGTACTGCGGTTTGTAAATCCTTTGTCAGTGTCAGCCTTGTGGATGAGTCATGGCCATTTTTTGACCAATTTTCTTTTTGTGAAAGCCTGAGAGAATGTTTTCTGTCCATGTGACTCTCCTTAGGCACACTCTACATCAACAATCGCTTTCCTCTGTGGCCCCATAATCTCCTTGATCATAAAATTTGGGACACAACTGAGTTATATGATGTTATAGTACAGGTTCTCCTATGTCCTGAATCTTCACTGACCTTGAAAGGTTAGGGCCAAAATTTTGGCTGTCTTTGCAGCCCTTCTTTTTCTCTAATTTTGATCTGCACACTTAGGTTGTTATTCCTCCAGAAGAGAAGCTTATTATTACCCTGCAACATGTGAGGTTCAGTTTACACTAACTATCTGTCCAAGTATCAATCATTTTAGGCATAACATGGAACAGGTATTTTCCATCAATTATTGATATATTAAACTTTAAGTCCCTACAGAATATGAAGAAAAAATAATTTAAAAAATAGGAACAAACATTTGCATATATATATGCAGATAATATATATATTATATAATAAATATATATATATACACACACATACATAATAATCTCCCTGAACAGGGGATTGAACTCAGGCCCTTGCGCTTGGCAGGGAAGCACTTATTCCACTGATGCATCTCCCTGGTCCCAAGTTTAAAATGGATTACATATTTTTATATGGAAATTTAGAAATCTAACCATGTAAGCATGGTAGCAGAACAGTCCTGTGACTTTTTTTTCTTGTGTCTTTTTTTCATTTATTAGCCTTAATTTAAAAACAGAAAAAAAGACCTTTTAATTGAGAGATAGTATGGTAATAATTGGTATGTCATGACAAGAAGTACATATTTAGAAGACAAGAATGACAGGCATTCCAAGCATGACCCTTCTATTACATATTGCTATTTAGTGCAGTTGCTCAGTTCACAGGTATCAGCATTCATAGTTAGTCAGGGTGAGAATCCTACCAACTAATTGCTACTTTCAAAAACCTGCTGATGTTTCTCAGGATCATTGCCTTACCCATCTTTGTGTATAAATGTATGGCTTTCCCCCTGTCATGTTTCCCAGCTTTTCTCCTTGCCCTTTCCTCGTTGTACAATCCTCAAGTTCTAGCATTCCTTTTAGTTGTGTTTCTATTTGTATTTCTTCTTTTGAGTTCTTACACAAGGAGACTATATGATATTTACACATGGGGTCTGGTTTATTTCGCTTATATCTTCCAGTGACACCACTTAAATATGAAGGCTTTGAGTTTATCAATCTTTATAGCTGAGTAATACTCCATTGTATAAAGATACCACATCTTTTTCAACCATTCCTCATGTGATGGGCATTTTGGTTGTTTCCCAGATTTAACTATCACAAATTGTGCCGCTATAAATGTAGATACACATATATCACTATGATATGACGTTTTTAGTTCTTTTTGGGAAAATTCCCAGTAGGGGGATAACTGGATTAAATGGGATTTCTAGTCCTAGTTTTTTAAGGAGTCTCCACACTGATTTCCATAATAATTGCATCAGTCTACATTTCCACCAGCAGTGAAGAAGGGTTCCCTTTTCCCCACAACCTCTCCAACATTTGTTATTTGTTGACTTCTTTATGATAGCCATCTTTCTGGGGTAAGATGGTATCTCAGTGTTGTTTTAATTTGCATTTCATGGATGGCTAGTGATGTGGAGCATTTTTCATATTTTTATTTGCTTCTTTAATTTTTTCCTCTGAGAAGTGTGTGTTCATCTTGGATCCCAGTTTCTGGGTCTTTAAATTTAGGGGTCCTAATGTTTTTTACTTCTTTATAATTCCAGAGAGCAGACATTTGTCTGAGTGCTTATTAGTTAAGATTTTTTCAAAATTTGTAGGTTGTCTTTTCACTTTGTTGGTAATTTCTTTTGATGTGCAAAAAATTCTCAATGAAAGGTGGTCCCAGTTGTTAATTCTTTCAAGAATTACCCATGCAATTTGATTTTTGTTCATGAACTCTTTTCCTATCCCTACGTCTTCAAAAGTTCCTCTTACTTTCTCTTCCAGGAGATTTACTGTTTCAGTTTTTTTTTTTTTTTTTTTTTTTTTTTTTTTTTTTTTTTTTGTCTTTTTGAGACAGGGTCTCACTATGCAGTTCAGGCTGGCCTTAAGCTCACTTTGTAGCTCAGGCTGGTCTCGAACTCACAACAATCCTCCTGCCTCAGCCTTCTGAGTGCTGGGATTACAGGCATGCACCACCATGCCCGGCTTACTGTTTCTGTTTTAATGTTTAGATCTTTAATCCATTTTGACTTTAGCTTAATGCATGGTGATAGACCTGGGTGGAGTTTTAGTTTTTGGCATGTGGAGAGCCAGTTGTTCCAGCACCATTTGTTAAAGAGGCTATCTTTCTTCCATTGAACATTTTTGGACCGTTTGTCAAAGCTGAGTTGCCTGAGTGTGTTTGTCATTGCTTCTGTGTCTTTAAATCTATTCCATTGATCCTCAGGTCATCTTTTTTGCCAATACCATGTTAATTTTATCACAGTAGCTTTGTAGCATAATTTCAAGTCAGGAATTGTAATGCCTCCTGCCTTTTTTTTGTTGTCCAGGATTGATTTGTTATTCTAGGTCTTTTATGGTTCCAAATAAGTTTTAGGAATGATTTCTCTAGGTCTGTGAGGTATGTTGGTGGTAGTTTGATAGGGATTGCATAAAATCTGTACAAAAATTTTGGCAGTATGGCCATCTTCATGATATTTGTTCTTTCTATGAAGGAGCAGAGAATATCTTTCTATTTTCTGAAATCCTCTATGATCTCTTTTTTCAGAATACTGTAATTTTCCGTAAAAAGATCTTTTACTTCTTTAGTTAGATGAATTTGAAGGTATTTCGTTTCCATGGTGCTGTTGTAAAAGGTATTGTTTCTTTATTTTCCCTCTCAGTGTGTTTGTTATCTGTGTAGAGGAATGCTATTGACTTTTGGGTACTGACTTTGTATCCTGCTATGCTACTGAATTTGTGTATCAATTCTAGTAGCTTCCTGATGGAGTTTTTGGGTCTTCCAAGTGAAATATCATGTCATCTGCAAATAATGATAATTTAACTTCTTCTTTACCCATTCTTATTCCTTTTATTTATCTCTCTTGTCTAATGGGTCTAGCTAATGATTCCAAAACTAGATTGAATAGGAGTGGTGATAGAGGATATCCTTGTCTTATACCAGATCTGAGAGTAGAAGATTTCAGGTTTCTGATTTAGAATTATATTACCTGTTGGGTTGCCATAGATGGCTTTTATCAAATTGAAGTAGAGGCCTTCTATTCCATATTTCTGTAGGACTTTGAATATGAATGTGTGTTGGACTTTGTCCAAAGCCTTTTCTGCATCAATTGAGATGATGTGGTATTTCAATTTTGCTCTATTGACAGTGTATTACATTGATAGATTTTTGAATATTGAACCATCCTTGCATCCCTGGAATGAATCCTATCTGGTCATGTTATACAATCCTCTTGATGATGTGCTGTGCTCTATTTGCTAGGATTTTATTGAGGATTTTTGCATCTATGTTCATGAGGGAGATTGGCCTGTAGTTCTCTTTTTTAGTTGAGTCTTTCCCTGGTTTTGCTGTCAGTATAATACTTGCCCCCAGCAATGATATTGGGAGATTTGTTTCCTTTTCAATTTCATTGAAGAGTTTGAGGAGTATAGGGATTATATCTTCCGTAAATTTCTTATAGAATTCAGCTATGAATCCATTAGGACCTGGACTTTTCTTTGTTGACAGGCTTTTTATTACATTTCATATTTCATTGGCTGTTGTTGGGTTATTGAGAGTTCTTATATCTTCTTGATACAGTTTTGGTAATTTCTACATTTATAAGAATCTGTCCTGTAATCCCAGCACTCGGGAGGCGGAGGCAGGAGGATTGTTGTGAGTTCAAGACCAGCCTGAGCTACAAAGGGAGCTTAAGGCCAGCCTGAACTGTATAGTGAGACCCTGTCTCAAAAAGACAAAAAAAAAAAAAAAAAAAAAGAATCTGTCCATTTCATGTGTCTTCTATTCTGTGAGAGTAAAAATTCTCAAAGTAGCTATTGATAATCTTGTGAATTTCCACTGGGTCTGCAGTGATTATAACCTTTTTATTCTTTATTGCTTGTATTTGAATTTTTTTCTTCTTTTTGATAAGGTTAGCTAGGGGCTTATCAATTTTATTTAGTCTTTCAAAGAACCAGCTTTTTCATTCATTAATTCTTTGAACTGTTTTCTTCACCTCAATTGAATTCATTTCTGCTTTAGTCTTTATGATTTCTTCCCATCTTTGGGTTTGGTTTGCTCTTCCTTTTCTAGCTGTTGGAGGTGCAGCATTAGGGTGTTTATTTGTTCCTGTTCTGTTTTCCTAATGTGTGAGTTCATAGCTATGATTTTCCCTCTGAGAACTTTTTCATCATATCCCATTAATTCCAATAAGTTGTGGTTGAATTTTCATTGAATTGTAGATATTGTTGAATATCTTGTTTAATTTCATCTGTGACCCATTGATTGCTGAGTAGGGTGTTGTTTAATTTCCATGTATTTAGGTGCTTTTTCTGGTTTCTTTTGTCATTTATTTCCAGTTTCATTGCACTGCGGCCAGATGACATGCATAGGCTAATTTCTGTTTTCTTGCATATACTTAAGCATGACCTATGGACCTGTATGTGGTCTATTTTAGAGAATGACTTATGTGCAGCTGAAAAAAAATGTGTATTCAGCTGTGGTTGGGTGAGACACTCTGTATATGTCCATTTGTTCCAAGCTCTGGTTCATTTCTGCTACTTCTTTGCTAATTTTTTGTCTAGTTGACCCGTCTTGGTGGGATAAGGGGGTATCTAAGTCTCCTGTTAAGATTGTGGTATTGCATATTAGCTTTTTCATGTCCATTAAGATTTGTTTTACATAGTTGGGTGCTCCTGTGTTTGGTGCATACATATTTATGAGTGTTGCCTCTTCCTCTTGAATTCTTCCCCTAACCAGTACATAGTGGCCTTCTTTATTTCGTTTCATCATTCTTGGTTTGAAGTTGAGACTGTCTGAGAACAAGATTGCTACCCCTGCTTTTTTCTACAATCCTGGGGCATGCAGTATTATTTTCCATCCTTTGACTTTAAGCCTATGAATGTCCTTTTGAGTTAAGTGTGTTTCTTGTATACAGCATATTTTTGGGTTTTGTTTCCTAATCCACTATGCCAGTCTATTTCTCTTAATTGGTGAATTGGGTCCATTTACATTGATGGTTATAACTGAAATGTGTTAACTTATGATTGTCATGATATTTACCTGCTGTTGTTTACTCTGTTTTGTCCTGTGTTTGTTTGCCCTATTTAGTGGGTTCCTTCTGCTGTCATTCATAGAGTTCTGGTCATTGTGGCCCCTCTCTAGAACATCTTTCAGTAGTCTGTGTAGGGTTGGCTTTGTGATCATGAAATTCTTTACTTGTTTTTCTCTTGGAAGTATTTTACTTCTCCATCAAACTTGAGATTTTCTCAGTGTATAGTAGCTTGGGTTGGATTTATTTTCATAGAGGAGTTTAAATACTCTGCTTCATGCTCTCCTTACCTTCATGGTTTGTATAGAGAAGTCAGCTGTAATTCTGATGGGTTTTCCTTTGAATGTGATCTGCTTCTTTTCTCTAGCAGCTTTCTATATGTTATTCTTGTGCTGGATTTCTGGGATCTTGACTATTATATGTCTTGGTGTGTTTTTAATTGGGTTGAAGTTATTTGGCATTCTGTATGCTTCAGTTTCCTGAATGTCAGATTGTTTCTTCATATTTGGGATGTTTTTTGCTATTACTTCTGCCCATATTCTGTTTATAGCATTTGTATTGACTCCATCCTCATTTTTGCCTATTAGTCTCACATTGTTCATCTTTGCATCATCTTGGAGGTATTGAATCATTTTTCCTGCATCCTAGTTGTTTTTAAGAGATCTTTTTTTACCTTTTCACTAGCTGCACCAGCATTCTCAAGATCTAAAACTCTGTCTTCACTTTCACTGAAATGGTTTTGTAGGCTTGTGATTGTGATTTTAAGTTCCTCTATGTCTCTTTGACTCTGCTTCATGGGATCCATTTCCTTCCTGTATTTCTCATTCAAGGAATCTGTCATTTTTCTAATATCCTGTATTTTTTTAATCCATGTCTTCTTGAGAAGCAGGTAATAATTCTTGTACTGCAGAGTTGTTTTTTTTTTTTCAGATTTTTTCCCTCCATATCTGTCTGTATTTGATTCTTTATTTCAAATGCTATGAATTCAGAGATTTTTTATTCAGAAATTGATTCTGCCCTGATTTCCTCTATACCTTTCTGCTGTGGTTTCTTTACTTCTGATACTATTAATTCATACATTTCAGCTGAGCTGGTGTCCTCTGCACTTGTTCCGGGTGGACTTGAGGCCTGAGATTGCATTTTGCTCCTTGTCTTCATCATTTCATGTAGAACTGACTTCTGACCTTTGATGTAGAGCTTTGGTGCAGTTATAACCTTAGCACCTATTGAAATTCGTGTGTAGCTCTAGTAAATTTGAGTTTATCCAGTTATACCTGGCTTGGGTCTAGCTATTTTGTTCAGCTCCTTCCTGTTGCAGCCCTTGGAAGTGAACCTGTGGTGCCCCTCTGTTGTGCCCCTTGCCCCGGGGGCACAGGGGAGTGCAGAAGCTCTCCCATACACTAGCCTGGCCTAAGCTTGGGCTGGATCTGGGGATCCTGAGAGCATTGCAGAAGTTCTCACTCACTGGGCTGGCTTGCCGGCGGGGGCTCTGCAGGGTTCCCAAGGGCCCAGTACAGGTAGTCACTTACTTGGTGTACAGGGTAGGTAGGCTGTGCTGACTCTGGAGGCGGGGAGAGGTCCACAGAATGCAGGGAAAGTTGTCTCTCATGAGGCAGGCCTGGACTTGGTCTGGCGGGCACAGGAGAGCAGAAGCTCTCCCACACACTGGTAGGTCCTGGGGTTGGGAGGATCACTCTGTTGGTGATTATTTTTGATGTGCAGAAACTTTTCAAAAAGATGAGATCCCAATTGTTAATTCTTTGATGTATTTCTTGTGCAGTTTAGTTTTTGTTTATGAACTCTGTACCTACTCCTATGTCTTTAAGCTTTCTATCTATTTTTGCCTCCAGAAGATATAGGGTTTCAGTTTCAATATTCTAAAATTATAACCTTGATCCATTTTGACTGTAGTTTTTAATGCTAATCTTTGCAGTAAGGAAACACTCATCTCCATGATCTTTGCCAGTCTCATTCATACCAGATTTTCCTTTCTGATCAAACTCAAAATTTTTAAATCATTCTGCTGAGATATTTGCTCTTGATTCTCAATGTGAAGGTGGCTAAATGTCCCCCAACAGTATCCCAGCCATAATATGAATGTTTGGTGGGCTTAACTTTTCCTCTGCCAGATTAAGTAGTCTAATCTTAGTCTCCCACAAAATTCCTATGCAGGAGCAAAATGAGGAACATTTTTCTGTATTTTGAGCATAACACACATGGCCCAGGGTCCAGCTGCCAATAGAGACCTTGTTGCCAACTGAAGTCTCCTGATCCTGGGCTTCTGAGCAGGGCATGCCACCAAGCTTGGCAGAGAGCACTCCGGGGCTGCGTCTCAGCCAGCACCTCCAGGTGTTCCCAAGCCCTCCTGCAAGCCACTTCCACAGGCTTCTGAGCCCCATGGCCCGGGAGCATCACAGCCATAACACCACTTCTCTGGGAACAAAAATCAGTCTGACTGACCTTCTCAATGCCCCATACCCACTAGATGAAGAAGGAGAGGCTTATGTTGGCTCACAGTTTGTGGAAGTTTCAGTCCATGGTTGGTTCCAAGGCAGGGCTCCCTGACAGAGGAGCAAGGCAGAGAAGAAATAGCGCTTGGTAGGGCAACGGGAAGAAAAGAGAAAGACTTTGGGAGAGGGAAAGAAAGACATTTCCCGGCCATGCCTCAGCCGCCTCCTCCAACCAGGCTCCACCTCCCAACATCACATTTAACTACTAACCCTTCAGTGGACCCCACCAGCAGGTGTCACACCCTGTGGTGCAGCCACCTCCCCAACCCCGACTATTAGTGCACAGGGTTTAGGGGGTACCTAGAGAGAAACCCTAACACTCCATTCTCTGCTGCACATCCTTCCCAGGCAGGTAGCATTGCCTTTGCCCAGCACTGGCTCTTGCCTGGTTTCCTCACTCCAGCTCTTAGAATTCCCCTGCTCAGGCTTTCATCCTTCTCATCCTCAAGCTTCCGTGGTTTCTCAAACTTATTTCCAAAAGAACTTCCCTTCATTTCTGTCGATCAGCTCCACTCAAACTTTGGACGCTTCAACAAAGCTCTCCTATTATATTATCTTCCTTTTATATCATGTGCTTTCCCTGATACGTTATGAAAATAGTGCATAGAAGATTTATGGAAAAGTACAAATAAAACAAATAAATTACTGATAATCCTACCACTCTTAACCTTCCTTCAGTATATATATTTTCTTTTCTTTTTTCTAAATAGACATTTGTATACATTGATATAGGTTGCATAGGATAGAAAATCTTCTTTTGTTTAACTTTTCATTGCAAATTAATTTAAAAATAGAATTTTAAACAGTTAAATGATCCTCAATTAGGTGGAGGGGTTCCAGGCTGCTACCTTGCTCTTGTGCAATGTGACGTCTGCATGTAGGCCTAAAACCTTTGGGTTATCTGGATGCTGCTTCTGTCGTGGTTATTTGGTTTGTTAGGTATTTTTGTTGGAATGTTCATTTTGACTTGTTGGTGTGTTGGGTATAATTATAAATTGGTTGGTGCTTATACCATACCAGTTGTTAAATATTTTGAAAGTCACCTGTGATTAGACATCACCACAGAATTAACCTCTTCCCAGTCCCTATTTATTTAAATTTTATTTAATTCATGTAGTTTCAGGTAAAGGTACAAAAGCTTAATGCCCAACAGAAAAGAAAAAAGAAAACCAACCTTATTAAATAAGTTTTTAGGGTAGGGAAACAGCTCAGGGGACTAAGTACCTGCTTAGGCAAGTGTAGGGACCAAGATTCAATCCTGTGCACCACATGCCACACAGGCCACACCCTGGGACCCAATGAGCTGGCCACTGAGACTGGGAGTGGTGGCATGTGCCTGTAATCTCAGCACTGGGGAAGGTGAAAATAGGAGGATCACTACAAGCCTGAGCTGCATAGCGAGACCCTGCACCAAATATATAAAATAATAACAACAATAATAATATTTTTTAAATGGTTGGTGATGCCTCTGGTTCCATTCTGGAAATGCAGTGGTTCAGGTAGATCGCCTTTCGTGGCTTTGAGGCCCACTGTCCTAAAGGCCTGGATTCACTGACAGTGTCTTCCTGCCAGTGAGTATGTGTGTCAAACCCACGCTGGCAGCTCGAGCATTACATTTTACATTATTGCCAGTTTGATCATTCAGACACAGCATCTCACTTTACTTGGCACTTTGGGGTTATCTTTTCTTTTTTTGAACGAAAACCACAAATCACTTTATTCAAATTAATAACATCAAAACAGCTGGCCACACGTGTCCAAGTGTAGCCCGTCTGTGTGGCCTTCTTGTCCGTTCTGAAGCTCTGAAACTACAGGGAGAGGTGGAACTGAATGGTTTTACACTTCTCCTATTAGTAACACTTATGCTAGAGTAACTTGATCGGGTGACTTTCTAGTTCTTCAGGGTGAACTTCCTACTTAGAGGGGCCATTTGCTACCCTGCACTGCCTCAGCACTTCGTTGACACCTTCGCAGAGCTTCACATCAGGCTGGTTCTGCACGCACTCCAGAAACTGCTTGATCTCAAAGTAGCAGGGGGCCCCGGTCTCCTGCTGCTGCAGCTGAGCCCCCTGAGGCTCCTGGTAAGTGATGTCCGGCCTGGTGGACTCGCCGCTGCGTCCTCCACTGAAGCCACCTGTGATGGCGCGGCCCAGTGTGTGCCCCACGGCGGAGCCCACAGCCACACCTGCTGCGGTGGTGGCCATCTGGGCCATCAGACCCAGGTGAGCCCACAGCGGAGGGCGGGGCCACTGCTGGGGTTGGGCTGGTCTGGGGGCTGCCGCATCTGAGATGCCCGGCTGGCTGGAGAGTGCACGTGGGAAGTGGGGCTTCGGCTTCCACGAGGCATTTTCTTTCTTTTTTTTTTTAATTTTTGTTTTATTGAAGTACAAATATCTATGAGACAGTTTTAGGATACCTTGACAAGTTGGATTTGATAAATTAATACATTGCAAACTGTTTTCGTAATGTTTTGGTATCATAGAAGGTGCATACATGATATTATACTTACAGACATTATTATACCATATGTCTATCAGTAGCTCTTTGCGTATCTTATTTTTTATACCTGAATTACATCAATGATTCAATAATTAATACTTTCTACCTTGATATTTTCCTAGTGGTTGTCCATAGTACTAGAAGCTGACATAATATCCTGTCCAACCACCATTAGGGCAAATCTTGCCTCTCATAGAATTATGTAGAAGCACAGCGTTTTCAACACACCACTACTCAGGGTCTAGAAACACCAAACTCTGCCTAGGGTTATCTTTTCAATGGGAGCAGCTGGGTGTTTTCTAGGGTGCTCTGAGCTGCTTCTCTCTACTCATTTT
>PVKA01027874.1:17642-30129 GCA_004027165.1 Ctenomys sociabilis | reverse complement strand
AGGAAAAAAACAAAAAAAAGACTAGTCTGGGCCAGCCCGAAACACACACACACACACATACACACACACACACACACACACACACACACACACACAAATGAATCCATAGGGTCAGTCTGATAGCTCAGCGGATTAAAGCACCCGCTTGGGCAGATGCAGCGGCCAAGGTTTGATACCTGGGCAGTGCCAGCCCTGCCCGCAGGGCCTGCTGAGGGGGGTGATGGAGACTAGGCACACGCCTATAATCCCAAAGCTTGGGAGGCTGAAAACAGGAGGATCACTTGAGTCCCATTACATAGTGAGACAGACCCTGTAAACCTTGTCCTGAATACAGAAAAAGAAATCAATAAATACATACAAATACTTATTTATCATTATAGATATATTATATAAATTTATAACTATAATGTCAACTAATATATTACAATAGTACCGTATAAGTATATGTAACTATAATTTAGACCTATGTGTTCAAAACATTTTACATGTACATTTATCTTCATAAATACAATCAGCTCTCTGTATCTTCAAATTCCCCATCCTCAGATTCAACAAACTACAGATCAAAAATATACTTAAAAAATTATGTCTGTGCCAAATATGGACAGACATTTTTCATTACTTCCTAAACAATACAGTGTAATAACTATTTAAGTAGCACTTACATTTTATTCACTATTATAAGTAGTGTAGAGATAATTTAAAGCATATAAAAGAATTTATTTGACTGACACTGGCAAAGTCAAATAAATAAATAAAGTGCAGTACGGGGTTTCAGGATAAATCCTGAGGGTACGTCACTGACCTTATCAGCTACGAAAGTTACATTTCTTGTTACATGGGTCTTGCTTTGTCTCAGTCTTAACCATCTAGCAGAAAAGTGTAAAAACAAGGTATATAAAGTACAGCCATATTAGTGTGCTGAGCTGTGAAAGGCTCAAGTCAACAATTTCAGCAGATAACCCACTACTATTGTGGACTGCTGGACTGTGTTAGATTGTTTTGCTGAATTCACATCCCTATAGTATTTAGATGCCAATGAAATACCCATCTCTGACAGAAAAAGGGGATACAAAGGAAGGACCATTCTGTATTTGTATATAGAGAATGGTCAGGATAGATTTATAGCTACTCTTGCTTAATTCAATGAGTAGAAAGATTTGTACTAATGGTGTTTGGACAGGATACCCTGTCTGTATCTTGCACTATGGATAACCACTAAGAGGATAACAATGTACAATGTATTAATTATTAAAACTGTCCTATTAATCAGTTTTGAAACACTCTCATTGCTATTTGTTTCTCAATAAAATAAATAAATAAAACAAATATGCAAGTGGTTTAGTGTACACAAAGTGATCTCTTGTGTCAGATCAACCAGGTCAAGAGAAGTAAAGCTTTCTTTAAAATATTTCTTTTTTAAAAAAAAGAGAGACAAGAACAAAAATTTAAGGTTTCTTGAAAGCAAGAGGTAACATTCAACCATATGTCCAATCTTACATAACTACATCTGTTAATCTGAGCAACAGCTTTGACAATAAAAATAGATAATACATCAACCATTGTTAATCAGCTATTCTTGTCTTGAAAATCTGTAACATACATAGTGTTGTATGTTACCCTGTTTCTGTCTTTGCTTCTGATTTCGTCCTTGCTTTTGTTTTTACTTTTCAGAATACAATGAGGGGCTGGGGAGATGGCTCAGTAGAATAAGCACTTGCCTGGCAAGTGTCAGGGCCTGAGTTCAATCCCTGGTTCAGACAAAAAAAAAAAAAAAAAGAAAGAAAGAAATGAAATTTAAAAAACATAATTTATTTGAATCATATGCAAATACTATATTATTTTTAAAATAAAGACTTAAATATCCTTAAATTGAGAAGGTTCTAAAACCAATCTATGTGGATACCGAGGGATGACCATATGTCATACAGGCTCTCTCTCTCTCTCTCTCTCTTTCTTTTCAAATTTGCCAACTAAGCTATTGGCAAGAAAACAGTTATAGAAGTTCAAGTAATTAAGCATTAAAATAAGTTCATTTTCTTCATTTTAATCAGAGAAATGGTCTGTGTTCCCAAGGACATTTACAAGCTATGAATTCCTGTGATTGCTGCCGCTGTGAGCTGAACTGCTGAGGCCAGGATGAGCTCGGTGCTGATGGGAAGGGAGGCTACAAGTTTGTCCGATGCTGACCGCTCTCCTCTGATGCGGCCTCAAAGCCTTTGCACAAAGGCGCTACCCGTGTAGAGCCTTCGCGCGCTACTCCTCTCAGAGCCTTCTCATACCTCGTGATTTTTTTAATGATGCGAACGTATTACCTATTCAAAAGATTAAGTTGATCGTAATGACTCATTTTTTAAAATTAGTGTGAAAGTTCTGGTTCAAGATAATTGAATGAGGGCTGGGAGATGGCTCAGTGGAATAAGCGCTTCCCTGGCAAGCGCAAAGGCCTCAGTTCAATCCCCAGTTCCGCCAAAAAAAAAAAAAAAAGATAATTGAATGAGCATACATTTTCCATTTTTCTGTGACCCAATTAGTTCCATGAATAATATAAAATAGAATAAATTCATGGAATAAAATATGCTAGCTACAAGTTAGAAATTATTTTTTTCCAGAAGTTAGAAAGCATATAGAGAGGCTCAAATGGTCAGATAAACTAGAATATAAGAAACCATGATCCCACGTGCTACAGATGAGGTAGAAGCTATTATGAGTAGCTTTCTAGAGAGATCCAGTCACCAGGTGTGCAGATGAATCAGTTGGGCTCACTGATTCGTGGGAACTTTGAGGAGCAGTTAAACCCCGTCTGCCTTTTAAATGACGACAATTGAATCAATCTTAGTGGTACTTAAGTAATCTTAATAGTTACTATTAATAGTTATTCAGTTAATCTTTTATTAACTATAAATCTTAGGAGACTACTAAATGGAATAAATTCATGGAATTTATACAGTTTATATAGTTAAGACTGCTTATAGTAGTCTCCTAAGACTAACAGTCACTCGTTTCTAATCTGTAGCAAGCGTATTTTGTTCATGAATTTATTCCATTTTATATTATTCATGGAACTAATTGGGTCACAGAAAAATGGAAAACGTATGCTCATTCAGTTATCTTATTACAGCATTTCATATTCCCTGGGTGTGGTTTTCAGGATCTCAAAAAAAAACCTGAACTGACTTTCAACACTCAAAAGAATTTATATGACCATATGTATACACACAGGCTTCTGTCTGTATCTTGTACTATGGATAACCACTAAGAAGATAATGTACAATGTATTAATTATTGAAACTGTCCTATTAATCAGTTTTGAAATGGTCTCATTGCTATTTGTGTTCTGGACCTAAAGGGGTCTGGAACCCTGTGACTGGCTGAACTCTGAGTCCACTCCACCCCACAACATCAAGTCCTCTTCACTTCCTAGCAATTGCCTGCCTGCCCGCCTGCCCTGGCTCTAGGATGCCTGCATCTGCCCAGCTGGCCACTGCCCTTGTCAGGGGTAAAGGCTGTAGGGTACCAGAGCTATGGAATTACGCTGCTAGCTCAGGCTGCCCATCTATACTAAGTTTGCATATAAAGAGTCAACCGAATGTGAGGAAAGCTAATGGGGGAGGGGAGGTCAAGGTCAGTAAGCAACAAACAACAACAGTTTAAAAAGGAAGAAATGAGATGCAGGAAAGACAAAAGAACTTCCAAATGTTAAAAATACCATTCTCAAGGAGATTGAAGAGGGCAGCAGGGCCAAGGAGATAGCTCAAGTTGAATAAATGCTTGCCTGGCAAGTGCAGGGTCCTGAGTTCAATCCCTGGTACCACAAAAAAAATTTTTTTTTAAAAGAGGACAATGCAAGAATAGAAAATGAAATGGCTGCTATTTATAAGGATCAGTATGAGAATTAGAAAGGTCTTAAAATATGATTGCTAAAAGGAAAGTAAAAACAGAAAATCTAAGCAGTAGACATCACAGAATGAAGAGGGCTGAGGAGGGAGTTGGTCTGGTCTTGATCAGAAAGTCATGGAAATCTTAGGAGACTCCTACAAATATTCTTTCTGGGGAAAAAAATCCTCAGAATACAGTTACCAGAGTACTAATGAATGTGATAGGAAACACCATACCTAGTCATAAACTTGTGAGATTTTAGAATTTTGAATATGAGGAAAAAAGCTAAAGTATCACAGTGTGGTTAAAAGCAGAAAAATTAAAAGCAGGTTACCTACAAAGGAAATAGACATCTCAATAATAAATATGAGTTCTTTAAATGTACTTAGCACTGCCCCATCAATGACCCAGCCTCTGGCTAGAGTCCTGTCTTTTTTTTTTTTGGCAGAACTGGGGATTGAACTCAGGCCCTTGGCTTGCCAGAGAAGTACTTATTCTACTGAGCCATCTCCCCGGCCCCTTATTACTCTTTTTTGTAAACCAGGGATAGCACAGAGCCCCTTGCAATGATCGAATTATTCATTTTATCCTTATAACACCTCAGTTAATTTGGTACTTTTATTATTCCTGCTTTCACAGCTGAGAAAGTAGAATCAGAGAGAAGTTGAGAAGCTTGCCAAGTGCCATTGCACTCATCAAAGGTCGGCGTGAGCTTTGGTCCCAGAAAGTTCGATGACAGCCTCCGCGGTGTTCTGTAGGTATTCAGAAAATGTGGGGGAAAAGTTATTTGAGAATACAGTACCATAAAACAAAATAAAAATTCAATAAGGAGGGCTCAGGAGACACTGGCACTAGCCCAAGAGTCAAGATGGGAAATTAAAATAGGAAATTGGAAGATTCCATGAAGAATGTCACCACAAAGAAAGGAGCTGCAGTTGCACATAATGTATGACTGAAACTCTGACGTTCTCGGTAGAACAATAATAGAATCCACTTCTTTTGTGAACAACAACAAAAGAACAGCAGTGGGAAACTCAACTGGAAGCCACTTTTGTGCAATTAAAAAACACAGAATGTTTGGAACACTTCCATTTTTTTTTTTTTAAATAGAATAGCTTTTGTTTAATAACTTGCACTGCAGAGAATATTGTTAAAGAAATTCATATCAAAGTCTAAGTATTAGTTCAGTGTCCCGTATTTGATTCCACGATCTTCACAGGAAGGTCTTCTGCAATAGCATATGCTCCTATACAGCCGAGATGTTAAGGTTGCTTGATTTCCTTACCATTACTCCACTGCAGGCTTCTGGTGTCCTCCCGCCAGCAAGTCAGTCTTCATCGTAACAGGCCTCGCCCCTCTTCCCTCCTCTCGCACCACGCACCACGGGCGCCTCTTGCTGATCCAGAACCTCCTCTCTGTGAATAATGGGCTCTGCTGCAGGGAGGAGCAGCCCCACGACCTCTGCATGGAGCAGCACCCCATGCTCCTCCACCACCCCTTCCTCTAGCTCCCACCTGAAAATCTTCATATCCATGGTATGGATCTTCATATCCCCCACGGTAGGTATGGTGATCATAGCCATAATAATCATAAATAATCTTCGTATCCATAATAATCTGGAGGATATCCATAACCACCTCTACCTCCACGCCCTCGACCTCTTGCTGGAGGGGGCATATGAGGTGGACCATAATAGTAGTAATCATCATACATTTGATTCTTTGCTGCTTGCCTCTGAGCTTTTCTTTCTTTCCTTTTCTGATCTGGTGGCTTATCAAAAACAATTTCAATATTTTCTCCTTCCCAGTCTTTGCCATTCATTTCTCCCATAGCCATGAAAGCACAATCTTTTAGTTTCTTCACTCGTTCCAATTTCCCAAACCGACTAAATGCCTTTTCTAAAATCTCTTCTGTTACGGTATTGGCCAGGTTGCCTGCAAACAACACTTGTGCCTTTACCATAGCTCCAGGATGGGGATCTTCTACAGGGTCCGCCCATTCAACCGTTCTGACATTTGACTTTGCCACTTCTCAGCCTATGCCCTGCCTGGGCAGCTGTTTTGTGATCTTCATATTCAAGAAAGCAAAAGCCTCTGTTTCCGTTCCTGTCATCTGGCTGGTGGCATAAAATGACATCCGTAAGGCCCTCCGTTACTTTGCTAAATTCTTCAGTAGTCTGTTCCTTAGTTTTACTCTTAGATGCAGACACCGATGTGTTTCCAGAACGAGTTTCATTATTGTACAGTTTAACAGCCTCCTGTGCTGTTAAACTTGTGTACAAAAAGTGACAAGCGCATCACCTGAACATTCTTTTCAGTTCACTAAGTTTATGTCTATATTTAGGTGTAGGCATATAACCACCACATTGGCCATAAGGAAGGTGCGCCCGTGCGTGACGCACCCTCCTTGTCTTTTCCTACTCACCTACTGTCCTGTCGTCCACCCTTATTCCCAAAAGCTTTCTTTCCACTTTTTCTTTTCCATTCCCCATCGCCCCTCCCCAGCTTCCCCTTCCATTTGAACATTGTCTTTTACTTCACAATACCTATTGTACACTTTGGTCCCTTTTTACACTTTCAATTTCTCACAACAGAGAAACAATGAGTATTTACACATGTGTGGTTTATTTCACTCGAGTGTGGTCTTGAGGAGCATCCATTGAACTAGAAATGTCTCAATGTCTCAAGGTTTTCCTTCTTTATGGCTGAGTAGTACTCTCCTGTGGCCACCCTCACACTGCAGGGGCCTCCAGCCACCCTTCCCTTCTAGCTCTTCCACACACGCACGTGGCTCTTGGTGACACTGGACAGGTCACCTGCTAAGACTCCTACAAGGGCCTCTCAAAAGCCTCTAGTATCTGTTAAAAAAAATAAATAAAACCACATTTCCTTTACCCATCATCAGTTGATAAGCGTTTGGTCTGTTTCCAAGATTTGGCTATTACAAACGGTGCCTCTACAAGCAAGTTTTCATCTGTCACTTTGGTATGACGCTTTTAATTGTTTGGGGAAGATACCAAAAAGAGAACTAGTGGAACCTCTGGGCTTCATTTTCCAGGGGATCTCCACTCATTTTCACAGTGACTGCACCAGTCTACACCTCCACCAATGGTAGAGAAGGCTTCCTTTCTCCCCATGGCCCTGCCGGCACTTGTTATGGCTGATTTCTTAATAACAGTCGTTCTTTCCGGAGTAGAATGGAATCGCAGCCTGCTTTTAATTTGCATCTCTTCATTTCCCCGGCCCCTGCATCTCTTCAATGTGATATTGAACATTTTTTCATATATTTATTTGCCATTTTTACTTCTACCCCTGAGAAGTATCTATGCATTTCAGATACTCATTTTTGTATTGGGTCTTTAAATTTGGGAGGCCTGACATTTTGAGGTCTTTAAAATTGTAGACATTAGCCCCTTGTCCAAAGTACAATTGACAAAACATTTTTCACACACTGTGGCTTGTCCTTACACTGTTAGTGGCTTCTCTTGCTGTGCAAAATCTTTTTAATAAAATGACATCCCAGTTCTTGATGTTTTGTGACAGCTTCTGTGCAAACAGAGTTCTGCGCATAAAGTCTTTGCCTACACCAGGGTCTTTACTTATTCTCCCTCCCGGCAGATTTAGGGTTTTTCTGTTTCAATATTTAGATATTTGATCCATTTTCATTTTAGTTTAATGCACAGTGAAAGATATGGCTCTAATTTTAATTTTTGGTATGTAAAAAGTCAGTTTTTCCAGGATCATTTCTTAAGGAGACTATCTTTCAGTGAACACATTTGGCCCCTTTGTCAAAGAAAAGGTGGCTGAGTGTGTTTGGAGTTCTTTCTGAATCTTCTATCTGTCTCATTGATCTTTAAGTGTGTTTTTTTTTTTTTCTAGTACCATGCTGTTTTTATTATAGGAGCTTTATAATGTCAAAGATTGTGACAGCCCTGCCTTACAATTGTTGCCCAGAACTGGTTTTGCTATTCTAGGTTTCCTCTGGTTCCAAGCGAATTTTAAGATTATTTTCTCTAATTCTGTGAGATATTCTGTTGGAATATTGATTGAAATTGAGTTAAATCTGTATAAAAATCTTGGAAATATGGCCATTATCACTATGTTGGGTATTCCTACCAAAGAACAAGGAATATCTCTATTTTTTAATGTCTTCTTCAATCTCATTTTTCATAATACTTTTGATTTCAATGTAGAGATCTTTTGTTTCATTAAATTTTATAAAATTTCTAATCTCTCTCTCAGTGAGGTTGTTATTTGTATGCAAGAAGGCTACTGATTTTTTTTTTCAGAACCAGGGATTAAACTCAGGCCTTACACTTACCAGGGAAGCGCTTACTCCACTGAGCCATCTCCCCAGCCCAGGTTACTGATTTTTGAGTTTTGGCTTTGTATCCAGCTATGTTGCTGAACTTTGTTATTAAATGTAAGAGTTTTGGTGGAGTTTTTGGGGTATCAGGTCCCTTCCAATGATAGTTTAAGTTCTTCAGGTATAATCCTACCTTTGTTTTGTTTGTTTTTTGGTGGAACCAGGGGTTGAACTCAGGCCCTTGCACTTGCCAGGCAAGCACTTATTCTACTGATCCACCTCCCTGGCCTCTCAGATATTATCCTAATTCATTTTATTTCTTTCTCTTGTCTAATACCTCTGGCTAGTGTTTCCAGAACTATATTTGAATAAGACTGTAGACAGTGGACATCCCTGTCTTGTTCCTGATTTTAGAGTGAAAGTTTTCAGTTTTGACTATTTAGTATGATGGTTTGTTGTAGCTGGCTCTCATCAGATTGAGATATAGACCACTGATTCAAATTTTCTATAGGGTTTTATGATGAATGGGTGTTAGACTTTGTTAAGTGTTTTTCTGCATGTATTTGGATGATTATGTGATTTTTTTCACTTGCCTCTGTTAATATGCTTGCTGTATTTTATTATTTGGCATTTGTTGAAGCATCTCTGCATCCCTGGGATGAAACCTACTTGGTCTTTGTGAATAGTCCTCTTGATGATTTGCTGTATTCTGTTTGCCATTATCTTACTGAGGATCTTTGCACCTATGTTCATTAGGGAGATTGGCCTGTAGTTCTGTTTTTTGGTTGGATCCTTCTCTGCTTTTGGCATCAGAGTAATGCTTGCTTGCAATAATTAGTTTGGGAACATTGCTTTCTTTCAAATTTCATTAAACAATTTGAAAAGTAATGGCATTAAGTCTTCTCTAAATTTCTTGTAGAATTCATCAGTGACTATAAACCCACTTATCATTCCTAGACTTTTCTTTCTTGGTAGGTTTTTAATTACATCTTCAATTTCATTGATTGATATTAGTTTACTTAAAGTGTTTATATCTTCTTGACACAGGCTTGGCAATTCACATGTATTGAGGAATCTGTCCATTTCTTCTGTTTTTCATCTTATTTAGATACAGTTTCTCAATGTAGGTATTGATCATCTTCTGAATTTCTACAGGATCTATTGTGATTTCACCATTTTCATTCCTAACTGCATGGATTTTCTTTCCTTTTTTGGATAAGGCTGGCTAAGGGTCTGTCAATTTTATTTACTCTTTCAAAGAATCAACTGTTTTTAAAAATTTTTAAAGTTTTTTTTGTTTGTTTGTTTTTTGTTTTTGGCAGAACTGGGAATTGAACTCATGCCCTTTGCTTGCCAGGGAAACACTTATTCCACTGAGCCATTTCCCCGCGCCTAAAGTTTTTTTTTTTTTAATTTATTTATTTATTACAGTGTCTTGCTACACATCACGGACTCTTTTTTTGCGGGGGGGGGGGGTCAGCTCAGCCCGCCCTGGGGGAAGGGCTGGCACAGCATGTGGTGCTGGGGATCGAACCACGGTCCCTGAGAGCTTGCCTAAGCAGGCGCTTTAGACCGCTGAGCTATCTTGCCAGCCCCTAAAGTTTTTTAATCAACTTTTTTTTTTTTGGAACCGGGGTTTGAACTCAGACCCTTGTGCTTGCCAGGCAAGTGCTTATTCTACTGACCCATCTCCCCAACCCCTTAATCAACTCTTTGATTCACTGATTCTTTGTATTGTTTTCTTGGTCTCCATTGCATTAATTTCTGCCCTGCACTTCTTTTTTTTTTTTTTTGTCTTTTTATTTATTTATTTATTTTTTGTCTTTTTGAGACAGGGTGTCACTATGCAGTCCAGGATGGCCTTAGGCTCACTTAGGCTCACTCAGGCTGGCCTCGAACTCACAATAATCATCCTGCTTCAGCCTCCTGAGTTGCCCTGCACTTTAAAATTTCCTCCATCTTACGAGTTTTGGGCTTCGCTTGCTGTTTTATTTTTTGAAACCCGAATTTCAACTTTAAATTTTTATTTCAGCTTGTTCTTTTTCTGTACAGCTATTCTGTGTGTGTGTGTATGTGTGTGTGTGTGTGTGTGTGTGTGTGTGTGTGTGTGTGTGTTGTACCAGGGATTGAACTCAGGACCTTGCACTTGCCAGGCAAGCATGTATTCCACTGAGCTATCTCCCCAGCCCTAGCTTGCTCTTTTTCTGATATGGAAATTCACTACTGTAAATTTCCCGCATAGGACTGCTTTTATTTTCCCCCATAAGTCCTGGCATATTGCACTGGCATTATCATTTAATTGCGGAAATTGCCTAAGTCCTTCTTTCATTGTGTCTGACCTGATGGCTGAATGCATTTCTGAAGTCTCTGGTTTCCTATGGAGGACCGCCATGTTGCCCTCCCTGACACCCAGCGCGATTGTGCCTACTCGTGGGCAGCGCAGGCCGGAGCAGCGACTTCCCTAAACTGGCTTTCAGCTTAATTAGTGAGTGTAGTCGAGGCTGTGCGCGCATCTCCATGACATCCGGCGGCTGATGAGGGCTAGCATTATTTATCATCGCTGGCTGTGGCTGAGCTCAGAAAAATGAGCTGCGACATGGTGGGGCTAAGAGAGAATGTCTCCACTGAGTCCTGTATGACTCCAGAGGCAGATTCCATCCCAAAATTGGCTACAAAGCAGGTTAGTTGTTAACCGCAACCAAAATCTGGCTGTTCCTGTCCCTTCCCCACAACCGCTTTGTTCCCTGTCATAAGCTTTGTCCCCTCATCACACAGAGCTGCAATTTCTCACTATTTTCCTCAATGAATAAATATCCAGGTTCTGGGAGTCTCATGGCCTTTTGTTCCCTGAGAACAATTTGTCATCCCAGGTCTTGCTGTACTACAATTTTGTCTCTTTCTATTTCTTCCCAGTATGTACCATAACTCCAGGCAGGAGATTGGTGTCCACTGCAAGGGTCTGTAGTAGTCTCTTTCACCATTGATTTCCAATTTCATTGCACTCTGGCCCGATAATATGTGTGAAATAATATTCAGTCTTTTGCATTTACTTAAGCAAATTCTATGAGTAATATGTGATCTATTTTGGAAAACATCCCATGTGCAGCTGAGAAGAATGTGTATTCTGAAGTTATGGGATAGAACGCTCTGTAGACATTTACTAAATCTATTTGTTCAAAAGTTTGTTCAGTTCTGATATTTCTTTGTTGATTTTTTGTCCAGTTGATGTGTCTGTTTGTCTTTTTTAATACCAAAGTGGGGTGTTAAGGAGCCATATTACAGTTGTATTAGTGCTTATTTGAATTTTCATGCCCATTAATATTTGTTTTATATACTTGGGTTCACTGTTACTTGTTGCATAATGCATAATGCAACAAGTAACAGTGAACCCAAGTATATAAAACAAATATATATATATATATATATATATATATATATATATATATATATATGATTGTTATCTCTTACTGTTGGATTGCTCACTTTATGAGGAGATAATAACTTTCTTTGTCTCTGTTCATCAGTCTTGGTTTGAAATGCACTTTGTAAACAGAATATTTATCCTTGCTTTTTTTCAGCTATCTGTCATATGGACCATTATTTTCTATACTTTGACTTCAGTCTATGAATTTCTTTTTTAATTAAATATGTTTCTTACATGTAGCATATTGTTGGATCCTACTTCCTAATCTATTCTGCAAGTATGTTTCTTTTTTTTTTTTTTTTTTTTTTTTTTTTTTTTTGTCTTTTTGAGACAGGGTCTCACTATGCAGTTCAGGCTGGCCTTAAGCTCACTTTGTAGCTCAGGCTGGCCTTGAACTCACAACAATCCTCCTGCCTCAGCCTCCCGAGTGCTGGGATTACAGGCCTGTGTCAGCATGCCTGGCTCAAGTATGTTTCTTTTGATAGGTGAATTGAGACCATTAGCATTCATGGTCATAAGTGATATATATTGACTTATCTCTGTCATGTTATTCTCCTGTTTTTCTCCTTTTTCTCCTCCTAGTTAATTTCTTGCTTTGCCTAGTTCCTCATTCTCTGGGGTTCATGGAATTGAAATCCTTGTTATCTCTGTCTAGAATGTTCTTCAGAAGATTTTGGAGTGCTGGTTTGATGTTCCTGAATGTTCTCAGGTGTTCTTTGTCATGGAAGTATCTTATTTTTCATCAATTTTAAAAGATAGTTTTGTAGGATACATCAGTCTGGTTTGGAGGTTGTTTTTTTTTTTTTTTTTTTTTTTTTTTTTTTTTTTTTTTTTTTTTTTTTTTTTTTTTTTTTTTTTTTTTTTTTTTTTTTTTTTTTT
>PVKA01027874.1:0-17542 GCA_004027165.1 Ctenomys sociabilis | reverse complement strand
TGATTTGTTTTCTCTAACAGCTGTTAATATTCTGTCCTTCTGTTGAATTTCTTGGTGTAGATTATTTTTAATTGTAACTAATTGGAATTCTATATGACTCACTTATTGTATGTCAGATTCTTTTTCTTTGCTTGGGAATTTTCTGGATGATTTCTCTGAGCAGGCTTTTTATGTTATTTGCACTATCGTGTTCTTCTTCATTGACTCAAATCAATCTTGTGTTATTTTTCTTTGCATCAGCTAGCAGCTGTTGGATTGCATCATTCCTTGCTGTTTTTGGAAAATATTTATTATGATTGATAACTGAAACCCTGGCTTCTGTTCCAGAAAATCTGTCCTCACATTATATATACTTACAATGGACTTTTCAATCTCTTTGTCATCTGTCTGAATTTGTTTCATAGATTCCATTTCTTGCTTATGTTCGGCATTCATGGTTTTCACCATTATCTAGTGCTCCTCTATTTTTTTTAATCTGTATCTACTCTAAAGTCACTAACCATGTCTTTCACTGTGGTCACCATCTCTGTAGTTATCTGAGATATTATTGCTGGTTTGATTTTTTTCTAGAGTCTCATTCATGTGCTTTGTTACTTTCACTGGAAATCTAGGGTTGTACCTTGTTCAAGTGTCCTCTTATTTTCTGTTTTTTTAAAGTTTAATTCTTGGTTTGATGCTTGTAAGTTCCCTGTGGTGAGTAGCTTTATTTCTCATACTTAGAACCCTTATGAAATGACTGCTTCTCAGAGTTTTCTTCCAGGGGCAGCTGGCTTTGGTCCTGAGTTGGTTGCAAGATTCCACCTCTTCAACTTACTGGGGAAGAGAAGTTGCTACTTCCTTGGCCAAGCCTTTAGCTCTCTGGCATTGGTCCATGTATTTTTTGTTACCCTTAGGCAATTTCAACCTTGGAATATCAGGAAAATCAACTGATTAGAACAATTATGTCACCTTGGCTAAAATAGTATAACCAGCACTAATAATAGCATCAAATACGGCCTAGAAAATGACAGACTGAGGAAACTATTAGTCTGCCATCTTTCACCACATGAACCAAATGTGTGATTATAAAGCAAAATAAAAAATGAACCAGAAAACTGTACGCAGTAAATAAGCTCTTAATATGAAACATTTTACGCACAGGTGAGAAAATTCAAAAGAGGTTAGAGAAAAAACTAGAGAAATAAAAAAATAGGAGGAGATGAGAAGCAAGGCCAGACAATAAAGGAAGATTATACAAATATTGGGAAAATGGTGAAAAAGTCAGGAGAGAAAGGAGAAAATAAAAACAAGAATAGAACAGAACAACAAAAAAAACCTAGAAACCATGTTCACACTCATATAGAAACAAGACCGAACAATCAAGAAAACAAAACAAAGCAAAAACAAGGAAAGAGATAAAAGAAGAGAAATAGTACCCTTCAAGGTGTGTCTCACTGTTGCTGGTATCCAACAGGGCAGGCAATCTCCAGGTCCAAGCTGATTGTCCCCAGCTACCCAGCCATACCTTTGTACTTGGGCAGCAGATAACCTCAGTTCCACTGAATATTAGGCTGATTTCTAGCTATGGGGCTGGGACCTTATTTTCTCAGTCTACAGGAGTCCGTGTGCCTTCTGCCAACTTCAACTCAGATCTCTGACCCTATCTGTTTCTGAGAGCCACTAGATGGAGCCAGACCTCAGCTCTTGTCTGTTATAAACTCAGCTGGCTCCTCTCCAAGATGCTTATCAGGCAATTGCCCTTTCCTGGGGTACATCGGAACCCAAATAACTCACCAGCCACTGTAGTCTGTGCGCCCACTCCTCTATTCCGCTGGTGTGTTCCTCTGTGAAGTCCTCTGAGGTCACCAGTCATCACCGTGTCACAGGTTCAAGCTGCACATTCCCACAGTGAGTCCGGGCTCGGGCGAAGCACTGCCTGCCACCTCCTTTTCCACTGAAGTCTCTCTTTGCTCTCCTCTTTGGCTCTCCTCATTTCTTACTTCTGATCCTTCCTGGGTCCCAGGGACTCACTCCCTCCTTCTCTTTTCCCATTGTTATATTCCAGCGTCTAGGCAGCAAATCTCACAAAGGCTCACATTTTCATTTCTAAAGGATGGAATCACAGAAACATTTCTGCCTGTGTGAGCCTGATCATACTACTTTGCTTCTCCAGTATAAAACATTTATCTAGTCAATATTATAGAAGCAGTTCATTCCTTTTTCATATTCAGGTGGATATAGGAAAAGCATGGAAACTGAATTATATTTTCTGTAGAAAATAGAAAAAATAACAAAAGTCTTGTGATAAACAAGTATAGCCATCAGAAATAGTTAAGGGAAGATGGAAGAGAAGAGATATGTAGGCAAGAGAGGTAGAGATGCTTATTTTTCTTCATGTAAATGAAAAAATTATTAAGTAAAAATGTAAAATATTTCAAATGTGTAAAAGTAAACACTAAACTAAGTTAAAAGCACACCTAACCAAAGCCCAGAGGGCAACAGAGAATGGAGTGATGGGTGGATATAAACCCAGCAAATTCTTCACATTTCACATCTTAGAGTTGGTACGCCTTACCCAAATTTTATAAAGGAAGAAACAGATATACAAGTAGAGCTTACCATAGTATCTACCAGAATAAAATCAGAAGTGCCTAAAAGAAGCTTTATCTGAAGAATGAATCTGTTGTCTGTTTTTGCCATCTGTATGTTTTACTCTTAAAATAACATTTAGTTGATGGATTGGCAGTTAGACGCAGGAATAGGAGGAAATAGAGAGCTGCACTCCTTTCCGGAAGAACATTGAAGCAGAAACACAGAGACTCAATGTTATCTAGATGAAAAGAGCAAAGATTATTTCAGGCAGAGAACCCTGCCCAAGGGAAGAGAGATAATAAAGAACTTGAGAAACAGAAGGAAGTTCATTAGCTGGAAAGTGGAGTGGAAGGGCAAGTTTTAAATGGGGCTGCAGCACTAGGCCCATTTCCAAGGTTGTGTACATGGAAAGGACTTCAAAAGGAAGCTACTGGAGGTCCTGCTGGGTTTCATTGGGTTTCATAACCTCTGCTCTTCTCTCCAAGACAACACACTCTGCAAAGACAAGAACTGGGAATGTTCCTGAGACGGGGATCCAGCAAGCCAGATACCCTAAGAGCAGAACATGAGATGATGCATCTACAGGGTGAGCATGGGAACCAAGGTCTCCTTAACACGTCTCTAAGTCAATTCAGTTTTAATTAGGGGAGGGTAGAGTGTCCAAGCAGTTCAGAACGCTTAAGAAGGCTCATATTGTGGAATTCCACCAAGAACTTTTTCAGGAATATTAACGACGTGGTAAAATACCCTGAATGTAAATTAAACCAAAAAGCATGACACAAAGCTCCAAATAATACTAATCTCATTTTAAAAACATACACACACAAAGCAAAGGTAAATAAAAAACTCTAAAAGCACAAATATATAATATGCCTACCAAATGAGGTATAATATATACACATGTATTATGCCAGGAATATATTTTCTTTTTTTATATATTTTCATATTTATTGTCAACAGTGATTATTTTAAGATGGTGGAATTAGAAGTTATTTTTACTTTTTCTTTATACTTATGTAACTGACAAATTGCATTAATGAACAGATATTTCTTTATATTCTGGAAGTTTAGTTTAAAAAACAAGAGAAATGAAATACAAGACAAATAAAACAAAATTAAGCTAAATTAAAATCATAATACAAATTACTATACTTAAGAACATTCAATAATACAGTAAAAAAATAAGTAGAATATAAAGTATGAGTAGGTGCCACAGCTAAAATTGTTGAAACCTGAAAATGACCAAAAACAAAAAAGTAGAAATAAAAATCAGATAACTAACAATAAAGTTTTATGAGTATAAAATAGAAATAATATTTAACAATTAGCTACACAAAATTCTGGTAAAATAAAGGTGAACACAAGAAGACAAAAGATTTTATAGGTGGGGTAAAAAAAGAAAAAAAAACATAAAACATACACACACACACACACACACACACACACACAGATGCTGAAGCAATAAAAAATTATTACCAAAGCCAGGAGGCTGAGCTAGTCAACAGAGTGTGACTTTGAGAAGACAAGAAAAAATAAAGGGGAGGGAGTTGGTAAAGTAAAGCATCCAGTAGGCGTCCAGCTAGTAAGCCTCAGCTCTTAGTATAGTCTTCCGGCTGAGAAAGCCTTCCGGGGAAAGTCTCCTCAGGATCTAAGTGCTCTTCATGGACTCCAACCCAGCGAGGGAGTCTCAAAACACCCTCCTTTCCTCTTCCTTTGCTCACAACTTTCAGAAGCCTCAGCAGCCATGAATATTCTACCACTGGAAGTTGACCTCTGACACACTAGACACCAAGAAATACGCTTCCTAGAGAAGAACCATTTCCAACTTCTCTTCATTTCATTCCACTGCTTGCTAGGTGCTTAGGGTCCATTGCCCCTGTTTTGCCATATCTTTAGAGTGGCCTTTCCTGGAACATTCCTGTTATGGTGTGTGTACAGGTATCCCCACAAAGCCTCCTGCAGTCAGGGGGTGGCTTCTGGGGTTTGTGACTGACTGATCACTGCAGGTGTGGGCGCTGCACCTGGGGCAGGTAACTTGCATTGCAGTGTACAGTGGGAAGAGAAGCCAGCTGCATGGGCTGCTGCTACCCCTCCTTTTGTGCTCTTTTTCTTTTCCCACTGCTGTGAAAGGTTGTTCTCTGCCTTGTGCCTCTGTAGAGGCCTTGGAGTCAGCTGAGTATGGACTGAAACCTCCAGTAACTGAGCTAAATAAACCTTTCCTTCCTTCATTTTGGGTGTCGGGTATTTGTCCCAGCAATGACAGAAGAGTAACTAACACAGTCCCCTATAACACTTTCTTACCACTACTGGTGTCTATTTCTCACAATTACAGGCTTCGAGGGAACAGAGATTGTGCTGTTTCGTTCATTGTTAGGAAACAGTGTTGGCTGTCATAGGCAATCAACAAGCGCCAGACGAATGGATGAAGGGATGCATTAGTACATACATGCATGCTGTGGAAATAGGCCAGGCCCTAAGCTTTGTGTCTTACTTATCTGTAACCAGCATCTACCATAATGCTTCGGGTAGAGTGTGACCTCATAAATTTATTAGGTATATCCTAGGCACTGGTTATATAAAAAAGAGTAGAGTTCTATTTTGACCTTGTAGAGTCAACTTTAGAGAAAGATTCTTCAATAAAACAAAATAAATGTAAAAAACTAAAATAAAAAAGCTTTAGAGAAAGAAACATAAGCCAATATTTATGGTAATATGTAACGTAATATGTTAGAAATACCTCCTGAGCACTTAGGAAGGACAGAGAGACTATGCTGAACAGCTCATGGTATGCAAGAAGCAGATGAAAGGAAGGAAGTCATCCTAGGGATGAGCCTCAAAGGATGCCCAACAGTTTCTGAATGAAGAGTAAAGGAAAAGCATTGCAGACCACTCTATGTGAAGACAGAGGCTCATGTAAGGGATCATGAATCATGCCAGGTAGGTGCCACCACAAGGGGCTACAGACTGGTGACAGTGGGGCCAGTACGAGAACGTGTTATGGCTTTACCTTGGAAGTGATGTCAAGATTTGGGACATGTGCGAGGAAGACCTCATCAGATCCACCTTTCAGAAAGGTCATTCTGGCCACAGCATAGCTACAGGTTGGGAAGACAAAGAATGGAGACACTGTTTAAGATTTGTGTGAAAAACACAGAGGGCTGAAGGATGGCAGGGAGAGTAAAAGTGGAGAAGAAATAAACCCAGAGACTGCTAAGAGGTAGGACTGTCAGGTCCAACAGACCATCAAAACTGATGGAGAGGGTTATTCATGGTGAGCATCAGGATGAACCATGGGGCCAGCAGTCAAAACCTGGGAGGAGCAAGAGCAACAGGAACATATTTGTACATGTGTTGCCTCTTGTCTTTGCCAATCAAGAAGGGCACAGTCATTGAAAATATAAGCCTACAACTCGTGACAGGAGTCAAAGGTGGGATAAGATTTAGCAATGACCACCTCATGGGTAATAGCTACAGTACCTGGCAAGGAGGAAAGAGGTGAGGAGAAAAGAAATGAGCACAGATGCCTGTGGGTTTTGCGCGGGGCATTTCACTAGCAAATTATGATTTATTTTGTATAGATTTTTTTCTTTTCTTCATTTTTTTGTTTTTGTTTTGTTTTTTGCATGTATTTGGTTGTTACAGGGTGTAACTATGCAGCTCGGACTTACAGCAATCTTCCTGCTTTCAGCTTCCACAGCACTGGGATTATAGGCAAGTGTCACTACACACAGACTATGGCTGGCTCTGTCTGCCTTGAGGGCAGGGCTCGCACCTGGGGCCAGGGATCAAGCCATGGTCCCTGCACTTACTTAAGCTTGCCTGAGCAGGCACTTTAATCTGCTGAGCTATCTCACTGGCCCATTTTTTTTCTTCTGACTTAATAACATACTTGCTCTGATTATTCTATAATTTATGTATATGTGATGTTGGTACATTGCTCTTTATAATACCTAAGGGTTAACATTTTAATCTTTTAAAATTATTTATATAATTAGAACTTAACACACTGCACAAATCATGGTTATGGTATATCTTTTGTTTTAATTAAAAAAAAAAAAAAAAGCATGTAGAGGCTGGGGAGACAGATCAGTGGTCTAAGTGCCTGCCTGGCAAGTGCAAGGACCTGGTTTCAATCCCCAGTACCACGTGCCAAGTGGACCACTGAAACCAGGCATAGTGGTACATGCATGTAATCCTAGAGCTGGGAAGGCTGAGACAGGAGGATCACTACGAGTCCAAGCTGCATAGTGAGACCCTGTACCAAATAAATAACTGAATGATTTTTTAAAAATAAGCATGTAGACAAAGACAAATTTTTTTTTAGGTAATACAATTTTTATTTTATTTTGAAAATTAAAAACAGAAGCAAAAACAAATAGGGAAAACAAAAAGACAGAAGGGCTGGGGATATATCTAAGCAAATAAGTGCCTGCCTGACAAGTGAAATGTCCCAAGTTTGCTCCCCAGCACCACGAGAGAGAGAGAGAGAGAGACAGAGACAGAGACAGAGACAGAGACAGAGACAGAGACAGAGACAGAGACAGACAGAAACAGGGCAACATACAACAATATATATGTTACAGATTTTCAAAACAGGAATAGCTAGTTAACTATGGTTTTTATATTATCCATTTTTATCATCAAAACCGTTGGTCAGATTAACAGATATAGCTATGCAATATTATACAAATAATTGAATATTAACGCTTGCTTTTAAGAAACCTTAATTTTTTTTCCTGGTCTCTTTTTTAAAAAAATTATTTTAAATGGGGCCTGGGAGATGGCTCAGTAGAATAAGCATTTCCCTGGCAAGGGCAAGGGCCTGAGTTCAACCCCCATTTCTGTGAAATAAAATAAAATAGTTAAATATAATAAAAATTTAATCTGATTTTATGATGTGATCTAAATGAGGGATGGGGGCAAGAAGAAGCAAAGACCTAGTGGCCCAGCTCATGACAAAAAATAAATAAATAAATAAAATAAAAATTTATTTTAAAGAGAATATAATAATCAGTAAGACATTACAAATGGTACACACTGTGAAGACCAAGATGAGGGGTATTCATGGGTCTGGTGTTACACATCGCTGTGCTCGATGTGGTTGCTCGGGTCACAGATGTCAGCAGACAGAGTTAGTCAAGGTGAAAATTCTAAACATGAGCTGCTATTTTCAAATAACTCAGAGAAATTATTTACTGCAATCGTCTCAGCCATCCTATGTATATGCTTGCATGGTTTCCACCTTCCTTTTTTCCTATCTTTTCTCCTTTCTGTCATCTTTGTTGTTTCATCCTTAAATTCAGTTTCATTCATTTTTACTATATCTATTATACCCTTCAGATTTTATTTCTTCTTTCAGGTCCTTCTATTAGAGAGACAGTACAGTATTTACACACGTGGGTCTGCTTTATTTTCTTACGGGTAGAGTGTCTAGTTGCATCCACTTACCTATAAAGGCTTCAAGTTTGTCTTTATTTATAGCTGAGTAATATTCCAGTGTATAAAAATAACCACATCTTTGTTCCTCAAGTGATGGACATTTTGCTTGTTTCGAAGATTTGGCTATCACAAATTGTGCTGCTATAATTATGGGTGCACCTATATCAGTTATGGTTGGATGTTTTCAATTCTTTTTGGAAAATACCCAGAAGTGGAATAGCTGGATTGAATGGGATTTCCATTCCTAGTTTTTTAAGGAACCTCCACACTGATTTCCATAGTGATTGTACATACATTCTCACCAGCAATGGAGAAAGGTTCCTTTTTTCTCTACAGCCTCTTCAGCACTTGTTATTAGTTAATTTCTCTATGATAGCCATTCTTTTTTTTTTTTTATGTCTTTTTGAGACAGGGTCTCACTATGCAGGATGGCCTTAAGCTCACTTTGTAGCTCAAGCTGGTCTTGAACTCACAACAATCCTCCTGCCTCAGTCTCCCAAGTGCTGGGATTACAGGCCTATGATAGCCATTCTTTCTGGGGTATCTCAATATTGTTTTAATTTGCATTTCTTGAATGGCCAGTGCTGTGGAACATTTTTTCATGTGTTTATTTGTCACTCCTGGGGGCTGGAGATTTGGCTCAGTGGTAGAATGATTGCCTAGCAAGCTGGAAGCCCTGGGTTTGGTCCTTGGCAATAAAAACAAACAAAAAAATAAGCCTCCTTTAAAAAACATTAAAAATAAGCCTCCCTTATTTGTCACTTGTATTTCTTCCTCTGAGAAGTGTGTATTCATCTCAAATTCCCATTTCTGAATTGTGTCTTTAAATTTTAGGGGTTAAATCATTTAATTATGTTTTGCTTAATTCTTTATGTAATTTAGATAGAAGTCCTTTTTCTGAGTGATTGTTACAATTTTTTCCCAGTTTGTGAGTTCTCTTTTCACTCTGTTGGTGATTTTTTTGACATGCAGAAACTTCTTAATGAGATCCCATTTGTTGATTCTCTGTAGAATTTCACATGCAGTTTGGTTTTTGTTCATGAACTGTCCGTTTACTCCTGTGTCTTCAAGATTTCCACTTACTTTCTCTTCCAGGAGATTTGGTGTTTCTATTTTAAAGTTTAGATCTTTAATTCATTTTGACTTTAGTTTAGTGCAGGAATATAGACCCAGGTCTACTTTTAGTTCTTGGCATGTGGAGAGCCAGTTTTTCCAGCACTATTTGTTGAAGAAGCTATCTTTCTTCCAGTGAGCATGTTTGACCCATTTGTCAAAGATAAAATGGTTAAGTGTGGGGCTGGGGAGATAGCTCAGTAGAATAAGCACCTGCCTGGCAAGCTCAGGGTCCTGAGTTTGCATCTTCTAATCTATTCTATCAATTCTTCAGTCGGGTGTGTGTGTGTGTGTGTGTGTGTGTGTGTGTGTGTGTGTGTGTGTGTGTTTGCCAGTACCATGCCAATTTTACCACAGTAGCTTTGTAGCAGAATTTCAAGTGAGAGGTTGTATGATGTCCATGTTACCCAATATTGCCTTTGCTCTTGTAGGTCTTTTTTGGGTCTAAATAATTTTTTAAATTTTAATTTATGTTTAATTTATAAACATAAATGAATATAACAATAAAAATTGTCCAAAATAAAGAATTTATAGATCAGTCATAATAGTTCACTGTGTCAAAACCAAGAAACATATTCATATAATTAGAATTCTCAAAGTAGAAAGGAGTAGGCAATAAATATTTAAAGGTTAAAAATTTCTGAATTTAGTTCAACTTATAATACCACATTTCAAAAAAAATGAGCTTTTTGCACAAGAAATTTAAATAAAATCATACCAAGATACACAAAAATGAAATTGTCCAAAACTTATTGTAAAGAAAAAAATGATTAAAGCAGATACATAAAAAATGTTAGCTATGGAAGAACAAAATTAAATAGCATCTTATTCCACATTAGAAAGGGAAAAAAAAGGACAAAGTATGCAAGAAACTAGACTAATTAAAGGACTGAAAGAAAAAAAAATCTATCCTCTTTGAATTTTATACCTAGCAAACATACTTTTAAAAACTAAAAGTAAAATATTTTCTAGTTATACAAACTTGAAATATTTTAATACCTCCAGATGTAGCATATAGGAAGTAACAAGACATGAGAAGTTGCAGTGTGCTCCTGGATGAACAATAAAGAGCTCTCAGGGTGATGGTTATGCAGGACTATATAAAATATATTAGGTGGACACTTATTTAAAAGGTCATTGAAGATTTCTATGAAATACTACCAATGTTATGTCAGATTATACATGTATTTTTTTCATATATATGTATAAAAGGCAGGGAAGAAGTAATATAAAGTCAACAGAAAATGAAAATACACTTTTTAAACTTTCTAATTCTAGAATATATCATATGATGTCTTTTAGATTAATTGTAATCCAAAGATATAGTATAAATCTTAAAACAAAAATTAAGATTAAGCAATATTCAGAAAATTATTAAATGCTAATTAATTTAAAATTAAATGTTTCAAAACAATTGAACTAAGAAAAAGTTTTCATGGTAGTAAAGAAGTACTAAGAATAAACAAGATAAACACTGGAATGACAAATGACCGTCACTTCTGACAGTTTGGGGATAGGATATCGCACAAAGTCCTAGTGTGTTGTGGACATGGATAATGACCATGACACTTACTGGTGGCCAGGTCTCACTTGTGGGACTGAGCTACAGCTATTTCCTTGAAATCCACCCTGTAGACCCAAATGGAATCATGACCCTGAGGGTGCAAGAGAAGTCCATTAGTAGAGTGTGCTGATGGAAATATGTTGCTGCTGTCCACAAAAGAATAACTGAAAGACTACAATTGTATACCTCTTATTCTCATGTGCTTAGTTGTTTGTCCTATTTGGTGGGTTCTTTCCATTCTCGTTCATGGGGTTGTGATCATTTTGCTCCCTCTCTAGAACATCATTTAGTAGTCTGTGTAGGCTTGGTTTTGTCATCATGAAATGCTTTAGTTGTTCTTTGTCATGGAAGTATTTTACTTCTCCATTATACTTGAAAGAGAGTTTTGCAGGATTATCAGTCTGGGTTGGAATGTGTTTTCTTGCAAGACTTGAAGTACTTTGCTCCATGCTCTTCTTGACTTGATGGTTTGTGAAGAGAAATCTGTTGTTATTTGATGGGTTTTCCTTTAAACGTGATCTGTTTTTTACTTAAGTGGTTTTTAGTATACTGTTCCTGTGCTGAATTTCTGGGATTTTGATTATTTTATATGTCTGGGAGTGGTTTTAATTAGGTTGAAGTTATTTGGAGTTCTACATGCTTCAGTTCTCTGAATGTCAGATTGTTGCCCCATATTTGGGAGGTTTTCTGCTATTATTTCTGCCCTTATTCTTTTTATATCATTTGTATTGACTCCTTCCTTTCTCATTGATGCCTATTAGTCTTACATTGTTCATCTTTGCATCGTCTTGCAGGTGTTGAATTATTTTTTCCTGAATCCTAGTTGTTTTTAGGAGAGTTTTGCTAACTTTTTCACTAGCTGCAATGGTGTCTTTAAGGTCAGAGAGTCTATTTTCACTTTCACTCAAATGGATTTGCCATCTTGTGATCAAGGTTTTAATTTCCTGTATATCACTTTAGATCTGTTACATACCTTCCATTTCTTTCCTATATTGTTTATTCAGGGGTTCCATCATTTTTATATTCTGCTCAATTTTTTTATCAGTGTATTCATTAGAAGCACTTAGTACTTCTTTGATTATAGCTATCACTACTTTTTTATTTCAGAAATTATTTCTGATCTAATCTCTTCTATACCTTTCTGCAGTTGTTTCTTTACTTCCAATGCTATTATTTCAGAGATTTCAAGTGTGTGATTTCCAGTTTCCTCTGTGCTAGTGTCTTCTGCATTTGTACTGGGTGGACTCGGGGCCTGAGACTGCTTTTGTTCCTTCTCTTCGTCATTTTGTATACTTTTGACCTCTGGTGTAGAGCTTAGATAGAGTTATTACCTTAGCACCAGGTCCAGATCTACGAAGTTCACACCCCTCCAGGTGGGTGTGGCTTGGGTCTGGCTGCTGTGCTCCACTTCTTCCTGATGCAGCCTTGCAGGTGAACCCTTTGTCACTCTGGCAAGATGTTCTGCTCCTGAATTAGCTGGGTGGGTCTTGCCTCTAGCCTCTTTGCAGGGAGTTCTGCTGAAGGGTTCACTGGGCCTGTGCTCTGGGTCAGATGATGGTCTGGCGACCATGGCAGTCTCACTCCCCAAATAAATTTTAAGAATGTTTTCTCTAGATCTGTGAGGTACATTGATGGTATTTTGATAGGGATTGCATTAAATCTGTATAACAATTTTTGGGAGTATGCCCATTTTCACAATGTTGGTTCTTCCTATCCAGGAGCAAGAAATATCTCTCTGTTTTTTTTCTTTATAGATATGAATTTTTAAAACAATTATTATTCATTTTAATGAGAAAAAAGATAAATTCAGTATGAAACAGTTTCCAAACAGGTTAGTAGAATGGTTACGATCATTAATACATTGCATATTGTTGTCTTCGTAGTAGTTATTCAGAGGACAAGATGCAGACATAGTATCTTGTCTAAACACTATTAGTACAAACTTGTATTCCCAATGACCTAAGAGAAAGTAGCTGCATATCTATCCTCTTGTGTATACATGTATTTTATTTATTTATTTATTTATTTTCCTTCCCTTTTTTTTCCACAACAAAACTGACATTTATTTACACATTTGTGAAGTTAGTAACGTATGACACTAGGTTGCTTAGCAACTGATAGCTAACCTTAACCAGACAGGATGTTCATCTCAGGAGTGAGGTAACTTGTTTGCTTTAGGCACTGGGTCAAGTCCAACCTACATATATTTGATCAATTTCCTAGCTTTGTGGCTCCCAGCATATCTCCCTTTTCCATTCTTTTTTCAGAGATGGGTACTGCAGTTGAAGAAGCTGTATTTGGAGAAGTCCTTAGAGGACCTTTTCGTACTTGAAGCCGGTCTAAAGATTGTAGGTACTTGAATTCAGCAAAATAACCCAATATAGTCCAATAGTCCAGAATAGCAGCAGGTTATCAGCAGAACTGGCAATTGTCAGAAATTGTTGACTTGAGCCTTTTACAGCTCAGCACATAAATATGGCATTACTTTTTATACCTCATGATTATACTTTTTTCTGCTGGATGTTTAAGACCAAAATAAAGCAAGAACTATATAATTCAAAATGTAACTTTTGTGTCTGACAAGGTCAGTCAAATCCCCTCAATATTTACTCTGAAACCATGTACAACACTTCGTAGATCTTTTGTGAGTATCAGCCATCTGGATGAGTCACGGCCATTGCTTCACCAATTTGCTCTCTGTGAAAGCCAGAGAGAATTTTTTTTATATCTAGGTGACTCTCCTTAGGCATACTCTATCTACATCATCGATCACTTTAATCTGCGGCCCCATAATATCCTTGATCAGAAAATTTGGGACATCACTGAGTTACAGGATGTCACAGCAGAGGTTCTCTTATGTCCTGAGTCCTCACTGACCTTGAAGAGCTAGGGCCAAAATGTTGGCTATCCTTGTAGCCCCTCTCTTTCTCTAATTTTCATCTGCAAACTTCAGTTATTAAATAACCAGAAGAGAAACTTAATGATATTATTACCCTGTTCCAGAGGCAGTTGGGCTTCACATCACTATCTGTCTGGATATCAAATGCCTTAGACATAGCATAGAGCTGCTATTTTCCAGCAATGATGGATATTCTAAAATTTAAATTCCTATAGAATGTGAAAAAATAATTCTGCTTTTTTACATCTTTCCATTTTCTGAAATTCTCTTTGATCTTCTTTTTTTAGAGAGTTGTGTTTTTCATTATATAGATCTTTTACTTCCTTTGTTAAATTAATTCCTAAGCATTTCATTTTTTGGGATGCTATTGTGAAGGGTATTGTTTCTTTAATTTCCTTCTCAGTGTGTTTGTTATCTGTGTAGAGGAATACTATTAACTTTTGGGTATTGATTTTGTATCCTGCTTTGCTACTAAATTTGTTTATTTATTTTAGGAGCTTCTTGGTTGACTTTTTTGGGTCTTCCAAGTGGAGTATCATGTCATCTGCAAATAATGGTAGTTTTACTTCTTCACTTATTCTTATTTCTTTTATTTTTCTCTTGTCTAATGGCTCTAGCTAATGATTCCAGAACTATATTGAATAGGAGTGGTGATAGAAGACATCCTTGTGACAAAGACAAATCTTGAAATGACTTTCTCCTTACTCCTGCCTCTGCTTGTACAGTTGTTTTTTTTTTTTAATTGTTCAAATATTATTACAACTCTGCCCTACTTTAAGAGAGGCAAAATCACCTGGCCAATTGCCATTTCAAAGTTCTTAAAGAGCTGTTAGAACAAAAACCCATAAAACTAAGCAAGTTAATAGTTATTAGCATATTCATAAACTGAGACACAAGGTCAAATTCTTCATTTTCATTCCAAAAAAGTTACCTACTTATGCCATTGATCAAGCCTTTTGTTCTATAGCCAGTAAATTGTGTGGCTTGAATAAATTCCCAGAGACATTCATATTTTTAAAAATAAGAACATCAAGAAGAAAAATCTTTTTTTTTCCCACAGTTGAGTATTCTTTTTTTTCAGTTAAGAATTTTTTTTAAATGAAGATACTGCAGAGGGTTAGACAGCTCTATAGCCAACTTCAGAAGAACAATCTGTTGTCCTTTAACAACCTCAGAATCTAAAAATTGTCAGTATCATCTTGAAGTTAATTTTCTTGCTAATGTGATGGCATTAAGATATTTCAATTGTCATTGTCTTTTATACTGAGATTTTTTTTTTCAGTACCGGAGATCAAATTCAGGATTTGCGCTTGCCAGGCAAGTACTTATGCTGCTGAGGTATATTCCCAGCTCCAATACTGACAATTTTTAAAGAATAACATTAGTTTTGGAAAAAAATCATGAGAAAATCCACCATACATGTTTTTAAAAGCCAGTGAAAATCAGTCTTGCAATGGCACAGAAGGAAACAGGGATGTTTTGTGTACACAGGTTGTGCCTCTCAAGTTGGTAAAGAAGTAGCCACTTAAACAATTTGAGCCAATCATGTGCCTCCCTCGAAGAAAGGACTTTGGAACTGTGTATTTTCTACTATTTTATTCCTTAAATCCTGGAGTAATCTCAGGTAAATCCGCAAGAGTTGGCTGGAGGTGTTTTCCTCCTGTCTCTGGCAAAGCCTAGACTTTTTTCTATTTTATTTATTTATCTATCTATTTATTTATTTATGCAGAGACAAGGTCTCGCTCTGCGTTCACGTGGCCTTGAACTCACTCGGCAGCCCTCACTGGCTTCAAATTTGCAACCACCCCCCTGCCTCAGTCTCCTGAGTGCAGAGATGACAGGGTGAACCACCATGTCCAGCACTAGACCCAAAAAAGACCCTTTCTAATATAAACTTTCTCTCCCTATTCTCTTATGCTATAATATATCCAGTAAGACAGATTTTTCCCTCACAAATTATTATGATTTTGGCTCTGCACGTGGCCCGTGTTTCTCTTTCGTGTCTGTTTCTCTCACTGTGGCCCAGCACCTGGCAGTGCTTATAGTCACTGCTTAGGGACAATTCCACAGCCCCTGTACCACCTTTCCTTGGCTCCTCCCCAAGCCCAAACCCTGGTGGAATATAAATTTACTTTCAAAATCTCTTTCTAATTTCTTAAGTCCTCAGCACATCCACCAGGTGGATTCCCCCTCACTGTCTTGTTTACTCAGTGTCTCCTGTAGATTCTAAGCTCTAGGAGCACAGTTTATCATTGCTGGATGAGTGGATATGTTCACATATTGTCTCTCCTCTAAGACTCTGCATCCCCAGAGAATCTGCCATAGTGTCTGGCACAGAAAATATGAAATCCTGAGGCTGTTTAATGGAATGGCACCTCAGACAGGAAGCCCCAGTGAGCAACACCAGCTGGTGACATCAGGAGTGTGTCAGAATGAGTGGAGGAAATCCTAATCTGGGACAGCATGATGTCCTTTGCTTTTTTCTTTTATTTGTTTCCTTCTTTTCTTCTAATGTATTTAGTAATGTATTTACTACAGCGGCTCACTACATAGACTGGACTCATAGTGATCCTTCTGTTTACAGCCTCCGAAGTGCTGGAATTACAGGCACACACCACCACACCCAATCTCAACTGCCATCTCAGCGTGCCCAGGGGACAGGGCCAGCACAGCACACACTGGGCCCCTGCATTTGCCTAAACAGGCACTTTAATCTACTGAACTATCTGGCTGGCCTTTCCTTTCCTTTCCTTTCCTTTTTCCCTTTTTTCTTTCTTTTTTTAACCATGCTCTGATGTGCAGCTCAGGCTGGCCTTCAGCTCACTCTGTAGCCCGGCTGATCTTGGACTCGCAATGATCCTCCCACCTCTGCCTCCCGAGTGCTGGGATGACAGACAGGTGTGTACCACTATACCAGGATTATGTCCTTTTCTATGCCCTTTTCATGACTCATAGATTCAATTCATAGCAGCACCAATGGGTGGCATAGATTTTACCTGGATGGTAAAAGCCAGAGTCCACAGGGGCGTTGTGGCCTTGTGTGCTCTGTGTGCCCCAGGCAGTTGGAGGGAGTACGAGCTCTCCTGGCCACAGTCTGCATGGAGCACCCAGCAGTGCCACTGAGTCTTTGCTCAAGGAGTGAAGAAGACAAAAATTCAAGGAACAACTGTTAAAACAAAGATCCCTTTGAGCATACCAACAGGGAAAACCAGATTTCCAGCAATGAAGTGATGATGGCATTTGAAGACCAGGACCAAGAGAGGACAACATTTCTGAAACATGAAAATGTCTACCAATGAAAATGTCCAAAAGATTGGCTGACAGCTGGAGATAGCTCAACAAGGAGGAATCAAGAAAAAAAAAAGTAACTGCTGAAAATACAGAAGATAGTTGTAGACCCAAGGCACAAACCTGGGAAGTCCACTGAGGCTGCAGATATTAATCTAGTGCCAGGAAGTCCAGACATGGAGAATAAACACAACAAAAATGTGGTCTTTCAAGAAAGCAGCAAGGTGACAAAATGAAAGATCCAGCTGACAACTCTAAAACCCCTGTTCCAGAAAATAGATCAGTTGTAACTACACTATACTGGCAACATATATGAAAGAACATGCAGCTTGATGAAACTAATACTGCATTTAAAGAGCTGAAGATTCTAATATGGGTGAGACATCCTCCCCAACTTTAAGAGAAGACTTCTGAATGGCCAGATAGGTTAAAAGATCAATGACCTTCGCCAGAGAAGTTTTCAGATTTAGGAGGTGAAACTGATGCCCTTGTATCTCTGCCTCCATGATTTCTTTCTTTCTTCTTTCTTTCTTTCTTTCTTTCTTTCTTTCTTTCTTTCTTTCTTTCTTTCTTTCTTTCTTTCTTTCCTTCTTTCTTTTTCTTTCTTTCTTTCTTTCTTTCTTTCCTTCCTTCCTTCCTTCCTTCCTTCCTTCCTTCCTTCCTTTCCT
>PVKA01027873.1:0-30006 GCA_004027165.1 Ctenomys sociabilis | reverse complement strand
TGTGTGTGTGTGTGTGTTACTGGGGTGTGAGCTCAGGACCTTGCGCTTGCCAGGAAAGCACCTTTGCTGCTGAGCTACCTCCCCGGCCCTCTTAAGCCTTCTGAATGTTGGGATTATGGGTGTGTGGCAACATGCCCAGCTTTAGTCAGATACGTTGCACACAATCTATATGAGAATTTGAAAAATAAACTAAGTATTCATGATGAATGTAATCATTATATGCTGTAAACATAGACTAATATAAAAATAAAAACAGAGCCAAGAAAATGAAAATGCATGACAAGAACACATTTACAGAGTGAGAGGAAGACAGCAGGGGTGTGCGAAAGGCCTAGCCCTGTGGCTGGGGACCCTGAATTCTGCTTCAGCTTTGATCCTTGTTAGCAGTGTGATCTGCTCGAGTCTGTTTCCTCCTCAGAAAAGTCGAGATTACACAATACCTGTCTTTGAGAGCGACCACAGAGACCAAGTGGTAATGGGTAAAGGCTGCTGGTGTTCAAGCAAGGCTCAGTGGATGGCAGCTTCACAGACCTCGCCTCAGCCGGTTCCATCTCGGCAGCAGCAAGTAGAGAAAGCCTCGCACAGGCCCAGGTTCTGCTTTCAAAATCTGTCTTTTCCATACTCTTCCCACTAGGGGGCAGCACTAGAAGTCAAGCAGTGCTGGGTGCCAATTTTACCTTTGCTGCCTCCTGGCGTGGGGGGGAGTCTTGGGGACGTGACTTCATCTCTGTAAGCCTCAGATTCTCTTTTATGAAATAAGGGTGGGATATACCGTCCTTTCTTTCCACTTCAGTACCCTTAGTCCATTTTGTGTATGTGTGTGTGACAGGTCTCACTCCATAGATCAGGCCGGCCTTGAACTCACTGTGTAGCTCTGGGTGGCCTTGAACTCATGGAGATCCTCCTGCTTCAGCCTCTCAAGTGCTGGCCTTACGTATACCACCATGCCATGCAAATCCATACATTTTTAACAAGCTTAGTACTGTCTTTGGAAGTATATATTTTATTTGCATGCATTTAAAAAAATGTATGCACCATGGTATATTGGAAAAACATTGAACACCAAGAGTTGGAGGTCCTGGAGGCTTGTGCTGTCTTAGCCTGACCTCCTGAGGTGACCGTGGGTAAACCCTGATCTCCCTGGACTTTGGAGTCTCAGAGCATTAAAACCAGCGGGGTCCAAAACCCCAGAGAAAATCATGAACTAGAGATGCCACTAGGCATGAAGAGAAGGACAGGGAGGCTTAATTCTGCTTATAATGCTTTCGTTCTTAATGAACACTTGAAGCACACCAGGCAAATGTTTCGCTGTGCTACGTCTGTGTCATAGAATACAATGGGTACTGTTCTCTGGACTGCAAAAGGGAGAAAAGAGCTTGGTGAAAGGCCAGGGTGGAAGGAAGTGGTATCGACATTCCACAGGCAAGGAGGAGGGCAGAGATGTCATGGAGATAAAGAATATGGGATTTCCAAGCTATTTTGATACCAAGCAATTAAAAGGAGGGCGTGGCCTCGCTCAGCAAGAAGAAGCAGGCCAACAAGGCAGGGGGTCCTCGCTCGCCCCGGGGTGGGGGGGTGGGAGTGGGGGTGGCGAGTGGGCGGGGACTTTGTCTTGTCTGGAGTGCAGGTGGAAAGATGGTCCCCGAGGAGCTGCACGTGACGCACTCATTTTGCATTCTGAAGTCACCCATTTGTTTATTCTTCGTTATTCTTTGGTACACAGACTACTTTGCTAATGTCACCCCAGCCGTTATCCCAGGCAGTAGTCAGCACAGATGCAGCCCAGAAAAGGCTGGGCACAGCCCTTTCTTTGATGGAATCAGTTTCCTGGGAAAGCAAGACACTGAAGCAACTGATAACTGATCCACTACAGGCTGGGCTGGCGGAGCACACCTGCAGTCCCAGCACTTGTGAGGCTGAGGCAGGAGGAATGTTGGGAGTTTGAAGCCAGCCTGCACTTCATAGCACGACTCTATCTCAATATTCCATTTTTTTTTTAATGGACGTGGCATATACTTTAACCTTGCTAAATTACTCTCTAATGAAGGACAGAGACAGACACAGGGACTGGGGTTTGATCCCTGGTGCCATGCCAACCCTTCCCCCAGGGTGCACTGAGGGGACTGAGGCTGGGCGTGGTGGCGCGCACCTGTAATCCCAACACTTGGAAAGCTGAAAACAGGAGGATCACTATGACTCCGATCTATGTAGTGAGACCCTGTAAATCCTGTTCTAAATAAAAATAAATAAAGAAATAAGGGACAGAGAAAAGTTACCTGAATTAAAAGAAAGATTACATGCTTTCAAATGAGTTGGTTTAATATAATAAACATGTTAGTTTCCTCCCAACTAATCAACGTATTCAATGCAGTTCCAGCACAAAAGCACACGTGGTCGGAGGATCGGGAGCAACATTTCCAGAAACAGCTGGGCGTAGATGGGAGCACAGTAAATGAGAAAGACCCCGCCAGGCTGATGGGAGTAGACTTGCTTAGGGAATAGGATTAAGAGCTGGCTTCGTCTATGAAAAGAATGAAACAGAAGCTAGAGTTCACACATAAAACAGGGGCTCCAAATACATTCGAAACAAAAATGTGCAGTGTGGAAATCTTTGTGGATAGGTTTTTACATTTTTTTTTTCTGGTACTAAATTAATTATCTGGTACTGCATGAATTAATCATTAATTAATTATCTGAATTAAGAATATTACATGCTTTTGAATGAGTTGATTTAATATTGTAATGTGTTAGTTCAACTCAGGACCTTGTGCTTGCCAGCCAGGCACTGAGCTATACTCCTGGCCCTGATAGAAGATGTTTTTAGGCATCCAAACTTTCAAAGTACAAACCAGTAGCCAAAAACCAAAACAAAACAAACTATTCCTTTTTTTTTTTTTTTTTTTTTTTTGCAGAGCCGGGGACTGAACTCAGGCCCTTGCGCTTGCCAGGAAAGCGCTTGTCCCACTGAGTCACCTCCCCAGCCCCAAAAACAAACTATTCCAAAACTGATTAATTTGATTACACAAAAAGTGATTTCTACTAAGCAAAGAAAACTCAGGAAAAATCACAGCAAGTGACAGATTAGATAAATATATTTTAAAATATCCAACAAGCAAGAAACTATTATCTAAAGTATACAAGGGACTCTGAAACAAATAGAGAAATCCAGGAATTATAACAGAAAGATGTGCAAAGCTGGCTGTTTGTAGAACAGGAATTGCAAAGCATTAATGGACGTGTGGATGAATGGTCAAACTAGTGGTGATCAGAAAGGTGCAAGCTAAAAATATAATTGCCAGAAGACACCTCTTACATATTGGACTAAAAATTAAACATCAGGATAATGCCAGGTGTGGAGTGGAGTGTGGGATGTAGGAATTTAGAAATTCCTACTAGTGAGCGAATACGGACTAATGCAGCCATTCTGAAGACCCACCTGGATATGTATATGTACCAGAAAAACTGTCACATATATATGAGGTCCCTTGGGTGGTAGCTGAGAGGAAGTAATCCAGAAAGCCATCACCGGAGCAGCTAAAAATCCATCTACCCACCCATCCACCCATCCACCCACCCACACATCCATCCACCCATCTATCCATCATCCATCGATCCACCCACCCACCTACCCATCCACCCACCCATCCATCCATCCACACATCCATCCATCCACCCACTCACCCATCCATCCATCTATCCATCCATCCACCCACCCATCCACCCATCCACCCACCCACCCATCCATCCATCTATCCATCCATCCATCCATCCATCCATCCATCCATCCATCCATCCATCCATCCACTTTCCCTCTTTCCCCTACATACCTATTCACTTCACCCTTTCATATGGATAAGTTAGAAGCAGCACTCTAGTCACACATAGAACAAGAAGCTACATCTTACCAGCATAACCCTGAAAGCAAAAAATGGAATGAATATATACAATTTTAAAGCATGTGTCCAAATTAGACCTCATATAAAGTTAATTCTTTCAGTGCTAGTGGGATACCACACACTGTCCATATAGAAATAAATGCAAGTACATCTGTACTGATCGGTTCCACTATTTTTGCCTCTGAAAATAATGGTAAAAGAAACCGGGCATGGTGGTACGACTTGCACAACCCTTTGCTAAGGCAAAGGGTCATTGTGAGGCCGAGACCAGCCTGAGCTTCACAATGAACTTGAGCCCAACCTAAACTGCATAACGAAGCCCTGTCTCAAAAAGACAGACAAACAAACACCAACCCCCAAAACCACAATAAAACAATTCTAAAGAGGAAATCCATGTATATGTATTATTATTCACTGCTGTTTTACAAATATGGGATAGGAATGGGACTGACAGGTTCAACGGGACATGCAACTGAAAACACTGTGTTATGGAAAAAGTCAGACACGCAAAGTGGAGGCAATGTAAGAAAATAAGCACCCATGGACACCCCCCGCCCTTTAGCAGCTAGCCTGTGAGAGAAAGACGAGGCTGTGAGAGGGGAAGGCACCCCTCTGTGCTGGGGTTGGAGACGTCAATGGATGGAGCCACTAAGGAAATCGGTACGTCAGAAAGCTAAACCTAGAAATTCCATCGCCCAGCCTGTTCCCCAGCTAGGCACCACTCCGAGAGCTAAAGACACAGGTTGACAGGGATGCATACACATCTGTGTTGACAGCTGCATGCTTCATGATGGCCGTGTCTTAGAAGCAGCCCCTTGTCTATCGGCAGGTGAACGGATAGAGAAAAGGTGGTATTTCCACACCCTGGAGTACTACTACTCTGTCATCAAGAAAAATGACCTTGAATCATAAACTTGAATCATATCCAGAGGCATCTCCAGGAGGCAGCTGGAGATCATAAAGTGAAGTGAAAGGAATCAGACACTTAAGTGTGGTGGGGTTTCTGCTATAAGAGAAGCCCAAAGTACACATACAGAGCAAAATAAAAGAGAGAGAAGAGGAGGAAGGGAGACAGATCTGTCACAAATGGGAGAAGGATCAAGAGATGGATGGAGAAAAGGATCTGTCATCTGCGCGCACCAGCTCTACACGGGGCATGAACACCACGGGCTGTAGACACACGGATGTATTAACAAAACCTAATATGACTTTATTTATTTATGTTTTCTGTATTTTAGGAAAGGGTCTACAGGATGTTCAGAGTCTTATTACTAGATTGGACTCATAGTGATCCACCTGTTCACAGCCTCCCAAGAGCTGGGATTACAGGAGCGCACCACCACGTCCAGTTTCAATTGCTGTCTCAGTGCACTGCAGGGGTGGGGCCGGCACTGCAGGCCCAGGACTGGAACCCGCACCCCCTGCTCCTGCTTGCAGGTGCTTTAATCTGCTGAGCTATTTGGCTGGCCCTCCCCAGTATGACTTTAAAAAATAAGTAAATGCCTTCTCTGGTATCCTCTCCACCCCCAACACACACACAGGGTTAATTTGAAACAAGCTAGATATATTTTAAAGGTAGAGACAGATGTCCTGATATTTGGGGTGAAGTGTATGAGGCAAGGGATTGAAGACGGTCCTTGCACCACGGGTCTGGATGCTGGCAGACCAGCCTGGTGATCAGAGATGGCCAAGACCAGGCAAAGCGGGGGCTGGGAGGGAGAGCTGGTGTTTGGTTTTGCACAGATTGAGACTTTGCTCCCTTAGGTAGCTAGCTGACTGGAGGTGTCTCATAGTCACCTGAACACAGAGAGTTGTTGGGGTTTGGGAGACAGGCAGTGCGTGAAGTCATAAATAGGGACAGTCACCAATAAGTCTCATCTGTGGGCCTGGATGATCTTGGCAGGCAGGGCATGGAGAGAGCAGAAAGACCAGTCCCTATGGTCCTCTGCGGTGGCCTCTGTACAGGCCACTGTAACAACAGTTACAGATTCTGAACCCCAGAATCTGTAACTGTTCCTTGTGCAACAGCAGGGACTCTCCATCCAGATGTGAGAAAGGAAGAGGACTTGGAAATGGTGAGATGACCCCGAATTGCCTCAGCGAGCCCAGGCCACTCATGCTGGCCCTGAAAGGTGGCGCGCCTTACCCTGCTGTGGGAGGAGGAAGGAGTCTCGAAGAACCTCTCCTAGAGACAGCACAGAGACAAGGAATGCAGACAGCCCTCAGGCCCTCCAGGCAGGAGCAGCCCTGCCACCATCTTGATCTGGGCCCAGTCAGACCCATTTGGATCGACAGAACTATAAATCTGTCTAAGTGACCAGCTTCGTGGTGATTTGGGACGTCTGCAATAGGAAATGAATGCGCCTTCCTTTGTGAAGATGTAGAGGCAAAAAGGGAGCAGGGGAGGGGACCCGGAAACACCCAGTGACATCAAAGAGGATAATGAAGATCGTGTCATCGATGCTTAAATAGCTTAAGGACAGGTGCCCAATCAAGACTTTGGAAGGTGCTAGATTGTCTCTTGAGGAATTTCCTCCAAAGGGGGATGAAGAAATGTGACTATAGCTAGGTGTGGTGGCAGGTGCCTATAATCCCAGCACTCTGGAGACTGAGGTAGAAGGATCGCTGTGAGTTTGAGGCCTGCTGAGGCTATGCAGTGAATTGGAGGCCAGCCTGAACCACAGAATGTGACCCTGACTGAAAAAAAAAAAAATTAAATAAAATACGATGATAGTTAAGAGATGTTTGCAGCCATTGTTGATTAAAATGACTGTCACCTGATGAGACTGACGCAGAACAACATGCTGTAGAAGAAAAAGAGACCAGCTGGAGGGTTGTTCTTGTGTATTTATGTATTTATTTCATTTTTTATGTATTTAGTACAGGGTCTTACTACATAGTTTGGATTGGTAATAATCCTCCTGCTCTCAACCTCCCCAATGCTGGGATTACAGGCCTGTGCCACCATGCTAAGACTCAGTTGCCAGCTCAGTGTGCTCCCCTGGGGGCCGGGTCTGCGAAGCACATGGGACCAGGGGTTGAACCCTGATCCTTGCACTTGCCAAAGCAGGCACTTAGTCCACTGAGCTATCTCACTGGCCCAAGGAGGGTTGTTCTTGAAAAAGAGGACAGAGATGAGCACATAATTAGATCTAGGGACACTGCACTGGCCTAGCACAAGGTCTTGGCTCCATTCTTAGCACTGAAAAGGAATTGGATTTGAACAGGAGAGAGCTCAGGGCAGGGGATGGCAGAGAAGGTGGGTGGTCATACTGGTGGCAGGGGGTCTGTGGACCCTCAGCCCTGTTCACCTAGGCTCTGAAGTGGAGAGACAGAGGGACAGGAGTTCTGCCAAGGAAGAAGGGGCAGAATGGTCTTTGGGGAGAGCTAATGTGAGGGGGAGAACGGTGGGATGGTCTGGTGGCCTTCTGGACCTGCCAGACATTCAGTTGTTTCTGAAGAGAAGTAAGCGAAGTAGAAAGCACTGCCAAAAATAGGCTTGAAGGGTGCAGGATTTCCCCCTCACCCAGTGCCTTTGCTGGGGAGGCTGAGAGCCCTGGGGCTTGGACTCTCGCTGAGCAGCTTCGTGGCCTCTGGGCTGGGGGAGGTTCCCTGCCTCCCGGAGATAGTCTGATGCGTATCCTGTACTGTTGCAGGCCAGATGAAATGAATTTTTCTGTTTCCAGCTGCACCACACCCCTCGGCGACCTCCCACTGAGTTCTGGTTTCTGGTCTAGACAAGACATTTCGGTTTTTTGCTCATTTGCATAGCAGAAATTATTGACATAAGCCAGATCCCAACGACTGCTCACATCTGCCTCGGCCCAGGTGTCAGGTCCAGTCCAGCTCAACCTTCCTTTCCAGGTGGTGCTTTTCTTTGCCACAAGGATGTGCAGGTGGCCAAAGTCCCACTCATGAATGGCAATGACACATTTCCCATCGTCCTTTGCTGTGAAGGAGTCTAGCAAAAGCCCTCGTGTGCATTGCCACAACCACGTCCTATGGAGAAGACATAGTTTTCGCCAAGAGCTGTTGGTGCACAGACCCCGGGCACCTGGGAAACATGAAGACAATGGCTCAAGAGGCCAGGTCGGGGCCCACACTCTCCTAGTTTGATGCAGTCACACTCAGGCTACATATAGGACTTCTCCAGAGGTGAGGCTGTAAAGAAGCGAAGGATCTGGAAAGGCCTAGTTGGGAAGATTTTCGTGTGTGTGTGAAATTAGTCTACACTTCCTGTGGAAGCTTTCAGAATGTTACTCTACTAGGAGCCAACTATTTTCTGTCACAGTCCAAAGATAGCTCCTTCCTTCCCTCCTTCCCTCCCTCCCACCCTCTGTCCCTCCCTCCCTTCTTCCCCTCTCCCTTTCTCTCTCCCTCCTCCTCCTTTTTGTGGAGACAAGGTATTGCTTTGTAGTTCAGGCTGGCCTGGAAGTCACTATGCAACTCAGGCTGGCTTCACCCTTGGTGGCAACTCTCCTGCCTCAACCTCCAAGGTTCTGGGATTACAGGTGGACGCTATCAGCTTGCTAACTCTTCTCTTACCTGTCCTCCCATCTTCAATAATCAAAACCCCATTCAAGTTTAAAGGCTATCTTCAACTTTTACTTGCTTCACCAAGGCATCCTTGCTTTTATTTTTTACCAGTTCTCTTAAATTTTATAGTTGGGTACAACAGTGTATCGCAATGTTTTTATTCAATATCACCTTGCTAAGGAGTCTTTTTTAGACATTTTTTCCCCAGTCACAGCCTTAGTCAGGGCATCCTGGAAAAGGCTGGTATCCAGGATATTAAAGACTTAATGGCAAGAATAAGTAACACAGTCACGTGACGACTGAAGACTGCATATCTGATCTTCCGTGCTGCCTGGAGTGAAGTTCTGCCCACAGGGTTCCGAGTCCTTTGATCTCTTCTTTGGCCTGGAAACTTCACACTTATATAGACATCAAGAACCTGGCTCAGACACCAGATGGAAAGTTCTAGAACACATAAGGGCCTCATTGTAGACCTTCAGTGTGAAAATGTTAAGTTTTGAATCAGACACACTATAGGTAGACTACAAAAGATTATTCAGGGGATGAACAGGCCTCAGAGGGTGTCTTTCCATAGCAGTGTGTTGGGGCAATCACAATGGAATTGGAAAGGGCCGGCCAAATAGCTCAGCAGATTAAGGCACCCACAGTGGGCACAGGGGCCAGGGTTTGATTCCTGGACCTGCCATTCTGGTTCCGCCCCTGGGACATGCTGAAATAGCAATTCAGACTGGGCATGGTTGCATGCCTATAATCCCAGCTCTTGGGAGGCTGTAAACAGGCAGATCACTATGAGTCTGATCTAGCAGTGAGACTCTGAGCACCCTTTAGATTCTTCCCTAAAATATAGAAAAAAACAAAAAACAAAAAAAATAGAATCAAACTTATAGAAAACATACAAGAATTTGGTGGCTACGTAGGAGGTGTGATCAAAAATATACTGAATGCTAAAATTTAAAATATTTTTATAGGAAGCCGGACATGGTGGCGCATGCCTGTAATCCCAGCACTCGGGAGGCTGAGGCAGGAGGATTGTTGAGTTCGAGACCAACCTGAGCTACAAAGTGAGTTTAAGGCCAGCCTGAACTGCATAGTGAGACCCTGTCTCAAAAAGACAAAAAAAAAAAAAAAAAAAAAAAAAAAAAAAAAATATATATATATATATATATATATATATATATATATAATTGGAGAGTAAGAGACATGCCCACTAATCCCTCTTAGAGCACATGCCCTCGCTTCAGACACCTTAGCCCGTCCTTCTGGCCACTTTCTGGAGCAGTTTTGGATGTCTTGTTTCGTAAGAGTGCTGAATTAGCTGCTCTGTCATGGCCGCCTCAGAGCCTTAAATCCACTCAGAACGTTGACCTTCACGGTCTCTCGGACTCTGGGGCACAGCCTGGCAGTTCACAGCCCCGGATCTGGTGCATGAATTGGTGAAGACGCAGCCCAGCACAGCGCGCCTGCCCTTCCCTCAGGGGGTGCAGCGGCAGCACTTGCTGTGGGCTCAGTCCCACCGTGTGAGGACGCAAAACCGGGCTTGCAGAACAGCTTCAGGAGCTGGTGCTCCCACAGGGGCCTTTCCTCAAGACCAACTCGTTAACAGCGCAATGGCAGGTTGAAAATTAAATGTCTAAGGGACAGCATTGGGGAACATTGTAGATCTGGGACATGGAGCCCAGGGTGGGCTGCTTACGATAACGCTGTAACTGGAATTGTCCTCATTCTGTGACTCCCACTGATCTGCTCTGAGAATTGGGGTCGTGTGGCCCTCCCCGCCCAGGTCCAAAATAACAGGATCAAGTGACAGTGAAACTGTGAGCCAAAATACCTCTTTCCTTTAAGTCGATTTTCTAAGATATTTTGTTACCATAATCGAAAGCCCATCAACACAATGCTGGCGAATATGTTATTTTATATTACATCCAATTTATACTTATAGGGTTGTTTTAACATCTTCTTAAGGGACTATGAAACACATCCTTAACATAGTCTACTGACAGTATGGTAGAACTGCAGGGGAAAAGCTAAAATTCTGTAACAGTACAATTTTTATCCCTTTCTCTTTAGCCCTGGTGCAACTAGTGCCGTGTATCTTACGTCTCCATGTTGTCACTGCCGGAATATAATGTTATAATGATTGCATAAAACATTTATTTTAGAGAAAGCAGAGCTGGGCATAGTAGTACATGCCTGTAATTCGCCTGCACTCAGGAGGCTGAGGCAGAAGGATTGCAAGTTCAAGGCCAACCCGACAACTTAGTGAGACCCTGTCTCAAAATTTTAAGAAGGACAAAGAAGTCACGTGTTGGTGGCACATGTCTATAATCCAGCACTCGGGGAGGTGGAGGCAGAAGGATCATGAGTTTGTGCATAATGTGGGCAATTGTATCAAATTAAAGATTAAGAGGGCTGGGGTTTATCTCAGTGAAAAGGCCCTGGATTCAGTCCCCAGTCTCACACACACGTACACACACAGGCTGGCGGGGTACCTCAGTGGAAGAACACTTGCCTGGCAAGTGTGAGACGCTGGCTTCAATCTCCATTACCACGGGGAAGGGGGGTGCTGGGGGAAAGGGTAGTGCTATTATGTACTTTGATCAATCGTTTTGTTTTTTAAAATTTTGCTTTGATTTTTGTGATCCTCTTGGATTGACAAGTTTTTTTTTTTTCTTAATCAACTGTGAGGGGGTTTCCAGTATTATTTATAGTCTTTTTTTCTTCCTTTCTCTGTTTCTTTCCTTCTGTAACTGTAACCTCGCATATGTGGGCTGCTTGGCATTGTCTCAGGGTCATGGAAACTTTAAAAATGTTTCACCTCTGTTCATCAGATAATATCTATTTATATATTTATTTATTGTCTTTTTTGAGACAGGGTTTCACTACGAAGTTCAGGTTGGCCTCAAACTCATTTTGTGGCCTAGGCAGGCCTCTAACTCACAGCAATCCTTCTGCCTCAGCTTTCCAAGTGCTGGGATTACAGGCATGCATCACCATACCCGACCAGATAATTTTTGTTGATTCATCTTTAGATTTATTTATTTTTTATTTTATTGAAGTACAAATATCAATGAAACTGTTTTAAGACAACTTAACAGGACAGATTCGATAAATTAGTACATTGCAAACTGTTTTCATAATGTTTTGGTATCATACAAGGTGCATACATGATATTATACTTACAGACATTATTATAGCAGATGTCTCATATCAGTAAATTGAGTATAGCTGTTTATGTATCTTGTTGTTTATACCTGAATTACATGAAAGATTCAATAATTAATACTTTCTACCTTGCTATTTTCCTAGTGGTTGTCCATAGTACTAGAAACCGACATAAGATCCTGTCCAACCACCATTAGTGCAAATCTTGCCTCTAATAGAATTATGTAGAAGCACGGCGTATCTGTCCCAACTGTACTGTCCATACACACACATCATGATTCTTCCTTTCTATCCCCCTTTCTTTGTCTACACCTGTCAAAGGTGGGCACTCCATTGTCATTCAACCAATTTAGGTGCGTGCACTCGAGGACATAATCCAACACAGTCCAGCATTCCTCTTGATCTGAAGAGGTCATCTTTAGATTTTGCTTATCTTTTCATCTGTCATTATCGATCTATAGTGAGTTTTGAAATTTCAGAGATTCTAATTTTCAGCTCTAGAATCTCCGTTTGGTTCTTGTTTATAGTTTCCATTTGTCTTCTGGGCTTCTGTATCTGCTCACTCACCTTTGTTACCTTTTTCTTTCATTCCTTGGAAATAAAATATTTGTAAAAAACATTTTAAAGTCTATGTCTGTTCATTCTAATACCCGTGCCATCTCCTGGTCTGTTCTGACTGGTTGACTTTTACTTTATTCAACTGTTATTTGAGACAGGGTCTCACTATGCAGTTCAGGCTAGCCTTGAACTCACTGTGTTGCCCCAGCTGGCCTCTACCTCACAGTGATCTTCCTACCTCAGCCCTCTACGGTATGTGCTACCACACCTGGCTTTCTACTGGCCATTTATTTACTTCTTTATTTAATGTATTTGGTACAAGGTCTCACTGTACAGCTCAGACTTATAGTGATCTTCCTGTTTTCAGTCTTTCTAGTGCTGGAATTACAGGCATGTGCCACCCTGCCCAGAGTCGGTGGCTGGCTCAGTGGGTCTGGGGCAGGGCCAGCATGGCATATGGTACTGGGGATCCTACCCTGGCCTCTGAGCTTGCCTAAGCCGGCACTTAGTGCACTGGACTATCTCATGGGCCTAACCTATTAAATATGGGTCACATATTCCTGTTTCTTCCCACGTCTGGTCGCCGTTTCATGATGTCCCAGGCTTTGTGGTGGGTGATCCATTGTCAAGCCTCTGGATTCTGGTACCTTCCTCTGAAGCCAGTTGATATTTGCTATAACAGACTGTTGAATTGCTAGATAATCAACTTGAATCATGGAAGCTTGGATTTGTACTTGCGCAGGTCTATGGAAAGCCAAGGTACCTACCGAGCCTCTCTAATGTGCCAGGACCGGGCTCCCAGCTCTCTCCTCCTCAGAACTCTGCTCAGATCCTCCAGGCCTTCAGCACCTGCTTTCTTCTGACCTCCTTGGAGTCTCTCCAGGGTGTGTGCGATTCTAGGGGCAGTCAGGGATTGAAGGGATTTACTTGCCAATCTGGGGTTCCTTTCTGCTCTGACCCCCTTCTTGAGAAGAGTCCCTCTTCCTGTTTCCACAGACTTTGGCAGCTTTGAGCGCCCCCCTCTGCTCACCCCCACCCGACAGGACCGAATGCTAGTCGCCCTGAGCCACGGAGGAGAAAGTGAGCGACTGGAATCTAATATAGTAACACAATAGGCTTCCGTTTTCCCCCATTAGTCAAATCCCTTTCAGCTTTTGCTTTCTTTGGTGGGATGTACAACTTGTTCAGAGTTTACCATTATAATCCCTGGAACTTAAAGCTCATGTAAGCCACTCTGCCATAATAGGAAGTCTTCTTCTTCTTCTTCTTCTTCTTCTTCTTCTTCTTCTTCTTCTTCTTCTTCTTCTTCTTCTTCTTCTTCTTCTTCTTCTTTTCTCCCTCTTCCTCCTCCTCCTCTTTTTCCTCTTCCTCATCCTCCTCTTCTTTTTGGTTTGGTACCAGGAATCGAACTCAGGACCTTATACTTGCCAAGCTGACTTGTGCCCCTGAGCTACATCCCTGGCCTACTCCTTCTTTATATAAGAGAAAAATGGACTATGAAATGATTGAAATCATTGAAGGAAAGCTAGAGGATACTGAAAAGCATAAGGCACAAAGCAGAGTAATCTCCGACACTTGGAGCTCGCCGCTGCCAACATTTTGTTGAACATTCTTCCTGTCCTCTGTCCTTTCACCATCAATCTGTCTATCACTTATTTACCATCTGTCTGTCTGTCGTGGATTTCTAACTGGTGGTCAACTTGTTATACCCAGCTGAACCGAATTAGCGTGGGGCTGGGTGTGGGAGGCTCACCTGGGCGTTATTGCCAGCAGCATAAGTTATTGCTGGCAGAACAGGAGAAGCTGCCAGAACACTGTGAGGGAAGCTGGAGCTGCTGGAAGCTGCTGGTTCTCTTGATTTGTCCTGCTGCAGGACCTTGTCATGCTGGCTTTCCTGGTGGACTTGGCTGTTCTTGTCACTGGAGCAGTTAGGGACATTTATTGTCTCTGTGCATAGCTGCAGTTCACTTTGGGGGAGCTCTGGTCCCCACCTGGAGCATCGCTTCCTGGCCGCAGGGGGGAAGCAGGTGCACTGCTCAGCCTCGCGAGAAGCTTGTCAGGTTGGCTTTCCTGATGGGACCTCAGGTGCCCTCATCGCTGGAGGAGCTCAGGACCTCACTGTTGTTGAGGATGGCTCTGGTTCTTTTCAGGGGAGCTCTGGTTCTTACCTTGAGCATTGCTTCTTAGCTCCAGGGAAAACCCCTTGGCCTGCTAGCACAGATCCTTCATCCCTGGCATAGGCTTTCTAGCTTCTACCACCGACCTTTGGGCCTTCCCAGCACAGATCCGTGAAGCGGGCCTGCGTGAAACTTTCCCATGGGCTCTAGGCCTGCAGTTGGACTTGTGGGAGGCGTTGCTATGAACTCTAGGTTCTGAGCTGGACTCACGCAGGACATTAGGATCCAGCTGGATTCTTTGGTCTTTAGTGTGTGGACAGATTTCCTGCACTCGTTGTCTATGATTCTTGGAGGGCCCAGGGAGATAGCTCAGTAGAATAAGTGCTTGCCTGGCAAACTCAGGGTCCTGAGTTCAATCCCCCGGTACCAGAAAAGAAAAGTTAATGTGTCTGTGATTCTTGGGTTGATTTATCATAAAATAATCTTACAAAATGTGTCCTGTATTGCACTGTTCCTTGCCGAGCCCCAGCCACAACACTATCTATATAGTTACCTGGGGGCGCTCATGCCTTCTCAGTTCTCTTCTGCTCCCTCCTCTTAGGCGTTCTCCCTTCCCTGGGTGTCCTTTTCTCTATCCATTCTGACAATTGCAATTGCTGCCTGTGGGGTATTTCAGTAGCTCCAGTCCTTGACCAGCTATGAGGACTCAAAGCATGTGTGCAGAATGACTGGCTTTCCCAGGACAGAAAGAGATTTTCTTTAGTCTCCAACCATGTGCTCTGTGGGAACTGCCCCAGGGGGCTGTTTCTCTTTCCCATTGACACACGATAGGTGGTACTGCCCTGGTGTCCACAGTGTCCTGCAGCTGGGGCCGTGGGACCTGCTTGGAGCAGTGAAATGTGACCCGAGCAGACGTGCGTCCATCTGGACAGATGCTTCCGGGACCAGCGCATGCTTTGCGGTTCCCCTTCCTCTGCTGGGGGTCTGAGCAGTGTGCACTGGAGAAGCCCCGCCCCCCACCCCCCACCCCCAGCCAGGTCCTGGCTCAAGGCTGATGATAATAAGGGGCTGACTGTCACCTAGGCCTTGGAGGACACAGAGACAAGTGTTCAGTAGACCCTGGTTATTTTAAGTCAGGGGTTGGTAAGCTGTCTGAAGATTGGCCAGGTTCACAAGTCTATGTATCATCTGTCTTCAGTTTACAAAAGAAAAGTGGACGACAGCGACGTAATGACTTGTAAAATTTGCTTATTTAGGATTGGCCTTTTAAAAAGTGTTCTGATTCTTTTCTTACAATGTTGAAATTTGGGGCTTGTGGTACGAGGCAGGCTCTAGACCACTGTGACAGATACGAAGTTCCATGTTTCCAAGCCTCAGCCTGGAGGGAGGAAGAGGTCACGGTAAAGCCAGGTACAGTGCCCCAAGGGACCCAGAAATGAAATCTGCGTTTCTAAGGCTTTTAAAAGTGCATTCTAATTATTTTTTAAAACCTTTCCTCATTCTTAGGCTTTTTTATTTTTTTCAGTCATAAGAGCTGAACCCAGGGCCTTGACTATGCCAGCATTTTACCACCAAGATACATCCCAGCCCTTTGTTTTATTTTGTATAGGATTTTGCTAAATTGCAAACCCTGAACTGGGATCTGAGGTACCACTGCTTCAGCCTTCTGAGTGGCTGAGATTACTGGTGTGAGCCACTAAGCCCAACCTACTGTTTATTTATTCTTATTCTATTTTTAAAAAAATCTTTTATTTATCGGTACAGAGTCTCACTACACAGCTCGGACTTCTAATGATCCTCTTGTCTCAACCTCCCCAGCCCTGGGATAACAAGTATGCGTCACCATGCCTGGTTTTGGTGGACAGCTCAGCGTGCCCTAGGTTCTGGGGCACAGTACCGGGGATAGAACCCAGGTCTTTGTGCTTGCCAGGCAGGTGCTTAGACCACTGAGCTATCTCCCTAGCTCTGTGTTTAAAATATGATTATTATTATTTTTTTTTAAATCAAGACCATTTAAGTCACTAACTGTGGTGGCCCTGAGAAACCCAAGGCCGATCAGGCCATCCTGAACTACACAGTGAGACACTGCCTGAGAGAGCCAAACAAAAAAGGACAGTGGAGCAGCACGGTGCGCAGCAGTAATTCCTGCTCCCCAGGAGGCTGAGGCAGGAGCATTGCAGGTTGGAGGACAGCCACGTAGCAAGACCCTGTCTCAAGATAAAGTAACAGGAATGGGGGCTTGAGCTCAGTAGAAGGGGGCTTGCTTAGCATGTGTAAGGCCAAGCTTCAACCCCTAGGACTGAAAAAGAAAAGAACATGGAATACAATTTCTGAAGAAAGTTTTATTTTCACGGCGAAAGAGTCTCCATTTCCAGTTTGGTCTCAGCTCTATGGTGAATGTGGACAGCTCTGCTCCCAACTCTGCAATCGGTGCCCTTTTCTTTAGGTGTGGCCGAGCCCCTGCAGCTCCAGGCAGACCGCAGCTTGCAGGGAAAGCAGGGCTGGGAGGGGTGGGGGTGCAGAGCCACAGGGCTGCATCTGGGGCTTCCACAGAGGCTGCTCCCTTGGCTGGACGCGGCGCTGCGGAAGCTGGAGCAGGACTGAGCCAGGGATGTAGCCGTGGCCCAGCACCCTGAGCGGGGAACAATGCTCAGACCATAGGAACGGCCAGGAGGAAATCTGGAGGAGCCATTTGTCTCCCAAAGAAAAAAGCTAACCTTCAAAGTTGTATCTTGAAGTGCCAGTTACGCAGAGACCCCAGGACCGAGGAGCCCACGCCCAGTCTGACCGCAGAGCCTCACTGGACCCCACCAATACCTGTGCAGCTGTGGGCAGTCGCTTGGCTCCTCGGCTCTTGTGCCTATACCAGGCACCTGAGGAGCCGGGTGATGGAATCTTCAAGGCCCTTCCTGCGGTTCTGGAGACAAACAGCCAACGTTAATAAATGGAATGGCATTGCTGGTTTTCAGGAAACTGCAATGTAGCCTCACAATTTTTTTTTTTTTTTTCTCTGCGTTAAAGCAGGACGAAAATGAGACCAGTCCTTTTTCTAACTCCCTCTGTGGGTGGAGGGAGTACCTTTGATACCGGAGCTATCGTTTTGGAAGAATGTCATAGATCACCAGGGAAGCGCTAGGTAGCTTCCGGATGTCCTCCTGGCAGTGTGGGCCAGGGGACCAATTTGTCCAAGGTATTTTTTTGTGTGCGTCTGTGCACAAGGTCTCACTGCACAGCTCAGACTCCTAGTGATCCTTCTGATTTCTGCCTCCCTAGCGCTGGGATTACAGACATGTCTCACCATGCTCAGTGCACCCAGGGGCGGGCCCCTGACCCCTGTGCTTACCTGAGCAAGTGCTTAGTCCACTGAGCTACACTGCTGGCCCTAGATATTTTCTTTTATTATTATTATTTTAAAATTATTGTTACTCTTTTATTTATTTTTATTTTTTTATTCTTTATTTTAAAGAGAATAAGAAATAATAAAAACATTAGAAATGATACAGAATTTCAAAACAGAATATGATAGTAATTCAATAATGATTGCTATATTGCATATTGTCTTCAAAGTAGTTGTTCTGATTACAAGAAGACAAACATGTAAAAATGGTCAAAATAAAACTTTTAAGCATTAACTGTTTCCTTTAATAAACAAATAGATAGTAACAGTACAATCATCCTAGCTATCCTGTATATATACATATATGGTTTTTTATTTAGTGTTTAAAGAACACAAAACAGTAATAAAAAAACCCCAGAAATAGAAATGACACAAAATTTCACTAAACAGATTAATAGGAATTCAACAATAGTTGTTGTATTGCATGGTGTTACCTTCAAATTAGTTTTTAGGTTGCCAGATATAAACATGAAAAATTGCTTTGTTTTTTTTTAAGTCATTTTATTTTATCTTTTAATTTTTATTTTATTGAAGTACAAATATCAATGAGAGTTTTAAAATACCTTGACAAGATGGATTTGATAAATTAATACATTGCAAACTGTTTTCATAATGTTTTGGTATCATACAAGGTGCATACATGATATACTTACAGACATTATTACAGCAGATGTCTCTTATCAGTAAATTAAGAGAGTGTCACTGTTTGCATATCTTATTTTTTATACCGGAATTGCATCAAAGATTCAATAATTAATACTTTCTACCTTGTTATTTTCCTAGTGGTTGTCCATAGTACTAGAAGCCCACATAATATCCTGTCCAACCACCATTAGTGCAAATCTTGCCTCTCATAGAATTATGTAGAAGCACAGCGTTATCTATCCCAACTGTACTGTCTATTATTATTTTCATATAAGATCTGGCTATGTACTTCAGACTCATAGTAATCCTCCTGTCTCAGCCTCACCACTGGGATCACAGGCATGCACCACCACACCTGGTTTTGGGGCAGATACAACATGTGGTACCAGGGTTTGAACTAGGGACCTAGCGCTAGCCAGGCAGGTGCTTATGCCACTGAGCTATCTCCCTAGGCTGTCCAAGTTATTTTTGTGTTAATGAGCATACTAAAAACACACTTTTGGAAATCAACATAGGCCTGATAATTTGGGGCCATTTGGTTATGAAATTTGCTCTTATTCACCTCAAGAGAAAAAAAGAGGGGATCTTATTATTTTATTCAGGACCATTTAATGTCACCTAACCACTCTTTGCCAAGATCCTGTCCCTAATCCCTGAGCAGTCTTGGCAAGGCCAGACTTTTGAAAAAGTGTTTAAAGGCAGCCTGCCCAGTCAGCCGGCTTGAGTTTGAATCTCTTTCCATCAGCGGAAATGGGCTCTGCTGTAGGTCTTCCTAAGACTTCATTTCCTCAGCTGCATAATGGGTACCTCTTGGGGCTGTTAGGGTTCACTAGGAGAAGCAAGTCAACCCCTCAGCACTGTCTTGCCTGGGGAAGGGAGAACAAGTAACAAATACCTGTGATTTTACTGCCCTAACCGGGGGTGGGCAGGTAAATTCTGTCCCAAGAACCCCTCAGACCCTGTCTGTTTCCTGTCCCTCTCTGGCTGCCTTTTGTTGTGGGGTTCACCTTGAGCCCCTGCAGCTGAGTGTGCTGAGCAGTGGGCACAGAGAATAAATGGTGACCACAGGGTCCTGGCCTTCTGTCCCAGGCACCCCTACTCCTTTGGGGGGTGGAGGGCAAGGACCCAGGGCAAGCACATTCTGTGCAGGGGAGAACAGAGAGCACTCGTGGGGTGGACAAGGCCTCGGGCCAGCGGCCTGTTGTCTGAGGGCACCTGGGACCCAGAGTCCATTCCCTTCCCCTTTGGTGCCCGAAGCCCAGTAGCAGCGTGGCTCTCCCCGACCTCTGCCTTCTCTCCTCACTCCTTCAAGGAAGTTCTCACCTGGCCTCCTCCGTACTTCAGCCAGGGCTTGCCCCTGAGCCGACCCCACCCTTCCTGCACCACCTGGGGGCCGGGGCTTCCTAAAGCCGGATGGGGGCCCCTGCCAGGTGCAGAACTGTACTGGGTGAGCTGGGGGTGCGACAGCTGTGGGTTGGCGCAGGGCGTTTAGCAGCTGGGTCCTGCGCGTGAGCGGACAGCTGGCAGTGCTGGGTGGGGGCTGCGCCCTGAGGACCCACGACGTCAATTGGTCGGTCCAGGGTCCAGGGCCCGGGAGGATCCGGGCAGCAGAAAAACGCTCGGTTAGGACCGCGATCGCTTTCTTCTCCGCGGCAGCTCAGCCCCCTCCCCCCTGGCTGGGCATCCGGGCTGGAAGCTGGGGCGAGCAGGGCTATGTTTGAAGCTTCCCGTGGCCGCGCTCGCTCCCAGAGCCACTGGTGTAGGGCAGGGTCAGTGGCCTGGGGGCTGAGAACCTGGGTCCTTCAGTTTTCCCACTGAGAGAAGAAAGGGTGAGGGTGGGGGTGGGGACACACCGGGAGGGGGCCAGGCAGGTAGTGTCACATCCCTGAGCCAGCGCCCCCTCCTGCCAGCCCTTGGCTGTCTGGCCTGAATTCGGGGCTGCTTTTCCCATGTTCTACCAGAGCAGCTAGTAGAAATCTAGATGTTAATGTGATCTCTGTTGTTTTCCAAATACTAGCAGCGCCTCTTCTAACACCTTAGAAGCACAGTTCGGGCCCTTGCTGCAAGTAGAACAAAACTAACGCATTCTAGGTCTCCCCATTTCTAAATCCCAGCATCCAGGCTGCTGGGAATAAACTGTGATCCTGACCCGCGGTGTAGGAGCTGCCCTGCCACAGAATAGCAGAGCTTCCTCTAAAATGATTAGCAGGAAAGCACGATTAGTCACACGAAGCTACTCCTGTCCCTTTCACCCCCTCTCTGCTGTTCTCTCTCATGAAGGAGACCCGTTGTTCTCATCATCATTTAGACCTAAAAAGCGCTGACCCACAGACTCATTAAGCGATGTGTTCAAAGCCCCTGCCGGCGCCAGCCTGCACGCTGCCATCTCCCCAACCACAACTTCCTGGTCTAGGCCCCAGTGAAGACGCAGCTAGTATTTATCAGGTGTCTTTTTCTCCGTGCCAGACTTTGTTCTAGGTCCTTTACATCTATTAATCCTTTTGATCCTATGACAAGTGGGTCAGTCGGGTTACTGTCTCTCATTTTGCAGATGACGAAATAGAAGCCCAGATAGGTTAAGTAACCCGCTCCAGGTCACCCAGCTTGCGTGCTGCCGGTTGAAGAGCTGGGATTTTTAGCCCCAGCAGCCTGGCTGAACCCTTGAACGATCACACTTTACCTTTTCCCCTCCTCTCAGCGCTAAGCCTCATCAGATGGGGTCCTCAGGAATGTGGCTGCTCAGAAGGACATAAAGAGCCCAGCTGAAGGAGTGGAGCAGGTCCAGCACTCAGGGAACTCTGACCCCGACCGGTCAGCCCCCCTGCAACAAGCCCGTTAATGTAGCCAGTCGGGCTTAAGGTGTCAGGGAGTTTGACAGCTTTAACAAAGGAGGTGTCATCCGGAGAAGATGAAAGAGCAGAGCTATTTATTTGAGGATTAGGGCTTTAAGAAATGTCTGTAACTCTGCAGGCTGCATTTCAGCTTCTTATCGCCTTGTTCCTGACAGAGAGTTTGCGGGGCTTTTGGGGGCAAGAATGCCCATAATCTGGTTTAATGTTACCTGGCTTTCTAGGTAAGGAGCTGCCTCCCTCCCACACAGCATGTTCTTAACCCTCTTCCGGCCGGACAGAGCACCGAACCTGCCGGGAGCCGGCCTCTTGGAGCCTCCTCTGAAGCCAGAGAACCCCTCTCACCTTCCCGGATTCCAGAGCTTCTCTCATAGTGGCCAGCATTGTGGCCACTTGGCAGAGGTAGGGAATCCAGTGTCTCTTTTGCTCTGGACACACTTCCTGCATCCGGTGGCCGCATGCAGCAGTGGCTGTCTTACTGCATGGTGCAGATGTGGAACATCTCTTGCATTGTTTTGTGCCTGTGACTGGAACTGGATAACCCTAAAGCCTCCGACCACTTATATTCTGCCATCTCTGTCTGAGGCTCAAGCAGTCACTGCTCACTGCTGAAGGACAGTAGATGGGGGACAAGTCACGTCCAGCCGCAGCCCAGGCTGCGGGGAGCTGGCCACAGACCAAACAGGCCAGTGCTCCTTGTGGGCAGCTACAGGGACCTGCTGTCAGATTAGTGATGTAGCCCTGACGGGGAATGTTCCCTCTCTGTGGATCATGCTGGCTCATAAAGGAAGCGACACTGGGTCACGTTATTGGGGGCAACGGTAATAAGGCTGTTGCAACTTCAAGAACTTTAACACCCTGCATCAGCCTGGTGTTCTGATGGAAACATCAGAGGGATCGGATCAGCTAATAGCAAAAGCACACATTTCTCCAGCACTCAGCCTGTCCCAGGCCCTGCCCTAAGCCCAGGGCATGTTGTGACTCATGTGCCCACAGAGCCGTGTGGCAAGCCGGTGTGCCAATATCCCCGTCCCACAGACGAGAAAGCTGGGGTTCTGGGAGACTCTGCAGTGTGTGTGCTGAAGCTGGCCTCAGAGCTGCCGGATCAAATCCAGCGCTGACGTTTTCCTGGGCCCCCTCTCAGCATTGAGACACAAGTCCAGGCAGGGGGCTCCCCAGCGTAGACTCGAAGGCCTCCATTTTGCTGCCTTTTTAAAAGAAGCAGTGGTAAGCCGAGTGTGGTGGAGCACACCTGCATTCCCAGCATGTGGGAGGCCGACACAAGAAGATTGCATGAGTTTGAGGCCAACTTGGGTTGCTTAGTGAGTTCAAGGTCAGTCTGGAATACATAGTAAGACCCTGTCTGAAACAAACCATAAATGAACAAATGAATAAATAAGAGAGGAAGCTCATGTCAGGTGCTGTCTCTTGCCACAGGGAGGACGCCCTTGGGCCCAAGCGGTGCACTCAAGGCCACCTGCAAGTCTTTACTCTGAGGTCATGATTGTCACCTAGTACGTGAAGGACACAAGAGCCACATGGTTCAGCTCCTGCACACTGACAAATGACAGCTGCACAAAGGATGCGGGTTTCCTGTGCTAGCGCATGAGCCCTGCTCCACCCCTAGAGAAGTGGGGTCCACTGTTCCTAGACTGCCCTCCCAGGGGAAGCCCCTCAACACTCACTTTAAGATAGGCTCCTAAAGGCTGGCTGGTACACTAGAAGTCCAAGCCGTAAGCTTTAGCACTGTTGCTCAAGCCCACTCCATGTCTGCAGGATCCAAATACAAATACAAAGGTATCTGCATCCGCACACACAATCTGTTCTCCTGGGTTCTGCTGGGCTGCAGGCTTGATGATCACCGTGCACAGACTGCTTCCTCGCAGGCAGTTTTCCTTCGTCTTTAAGGGGCTTCACGTCCCCCACCCCACTGCCTCCTGCTACCCAGCATCCCTTCTACTTTATTCCATGGTGGCTACTTCCTCAGTTCATCTTGGTTTTTTCTTCCTACCCCAAAGCTGGGCTCTCCAGACTTTATCTTCTACCATTGCTCTGGTCCCTTATACTCCAACTCCTGGTCCCCGCCCTCTATTGATGTCCTCACAATTCTCTCTTGGGCCATCTCCACTATCAGAGGATCTTAACAGCTTGGATTTGGAAAGATAGCTCAGAGAAAGTCCTCCACTCTACTGTTGGAGAGAAAGGCTTCAGGAGATGAAGCAACCCTCCTAAGTTATAGGCACTGCTCCCAGAAGGTCAGCTGCAGTGCAGCGCCTGGCCTCCCGAAGCCCAGGAATACACGTCAGATGCCTTGTATCCACAGGAACAGAGGATGCAGCCCCAGGGCAGCTTTGGTCTCACTCCAGTCAATTTTCACTCCTCTTTCTGGGTTGTTTCTTTAGTAATCAGCTGATGCATAGCTGGCCCCAATCAGTTGGCCACAGCCTGGGAAGTCTTTGAGTGTCCCACATGGGGACCAAGTAGGTTGGTCGACCACTCTGTTGGCTGCATGTTTGCTTCAGCCTCACTCTGCACTGACCACTGAGGCTGATGGGGGACAACGTCTGTGTGTGTGTGTGTGTGTGTGTGTGTATGTTTATGTGTGTGCATGTGTGTGTGTATGTTTGTGTGTGCGCGTGTGTGTGTGTATGTTTGTGTGTGTGTGTTTGTGTATGTGGTGTTAGTGTGAGGGCTCAGTGGGAAAAAAAGCATTTTTATTTCTCCTTAAGAACCTGCACCAGAGCTGCCATTGATGAACACTTCAGCCTAACCTAGAAAGACTTTTACACACCTATCACATCCCCAGAACTTCGGATGTCCTGGAAGAGGATCAAGGAATATGCGTCACCTTCCCTTAAGACTGAGGCCCCGTTCTCTGGTGTCCAAATCAAGAGGACCAAGTTGCAGGTGCAAGAAATGCTCACGTGTACAAATCAAAGACCTGCATGTACCGAGTACAGGCCGGGTGCTGAAGCGGGGGGAGGGGGGCTTTCGGAGTGAAGGATACGCTGGAGGCCCCGCCCAGAGTGCTAGGGAGTGTCCACTACAGCACAAGGCAAGTCAGGAGACCTCTGGGCTGGAGGGGAACCGCCTGGATCCCCCAGGGTTGACTGGGTGAAATGGAGGCTGTTGGGCAATTCAGCTTTTTCTGTGTCTGTCTCTTACTTTTTAAATTTATTTATTTATCTGGTACAGGGTCTTGCTATGCAGCTCAGACTTGTAGTGATCCTCCTGTTTTCAACTTCTCCAATGCTGGGATTATAGGCTTCACCCCACCTGCTTTCCGTGGCTGGCGTGGTTGCACCTAGGGTTCTGGGGCTGGCATGGTATGTGGTACTGGTGATCAAACCTGGATCCTTGCACTTGCCAGACAGCTGCTTAGGCCTTTGAGGTGTCTCTTCAGTCCATTCACCTGTTTCTTTTCTGGTGAGCCAGAAATGGCTTTATCTATATAGTGGGATTGTCTAATCTATTTAAATTAGATGTGCTGAGTGAAGGTCACATGTGGTATAAAGAGGAACACCATGTCACCCGGCCAACTGTCACAGTGAATTAAAAGAATTCACCCCACTGTGGACTTGATGTGGAGTCACACGGGGCAGATGCTAAACCTTGATCTTGTCACAGTGTGGCACCTTGTCACTGCATGGAAAAGGAAGGGAAGTAGCAAGGACAGACAGAAGCAGAGAGTGGACAGCAAAAGGGAGAAGATGGGTGTGGAGTTGAGTCTGGGAGGCTGAGGCAGGAGGGACTGCAAGCCCCAGCAGTGTAGTGACTCAGGAAGACCCTGTCTCAAAATAAATAAAAAAAAAAAAAAAAAAGAAAAAAAAGAAAGGGCTGAGATTGTAGCTCAGGGTGGGACCCTGGGCTCAATCTGGAGTACGGTGAGGAGAAAAGGAAGAAACAGCAGAAGAGGAGGAGAAAGAATCTCTCCAACAGAAGCGAGCCAGGGGGAAATACTTCACGCTCACATTTGACAAGCCATTCGTGGCCCACACAAAGGAAAATGATGCTGTAATAGATAATTATTTAGATAGCATCTGTGCAATCAGTCCCAAATGGTTCTCAATTACTACAGAATTAGAAATCCTTAATTATTGGTGTGCAGTTTCAAAAGGTGAGCCTAGGAAATATGCTAATGTTCCTGCCCAGTGCCCAGATGGGAGCCCGGCCTGCCAGGCGGCGGCCGCTCAATCACCTGGGAGAGGCGCAGGGCGGACTTGCAGGGAGCAGCTGGGATGATGACAGTCTGTGGAGAACAGCTGGAGACCCAGGGGTGGAAGCTCACCCATGCCCGGAGCCGGATGTGAATATCGGGCCTTATCTGTGCCTTTGTTCTTAAACTTCAGGAAATAAGAGAAAGAAAGAAAAGGTGGGGCAGCTCTTATTATTTTCTGCGCTCTCTCTCTCTCTCTCTCTCTCTCTCTCTCTCTCTCTCTCTCTCTCTCCTCTGCTGGCTTCATTTCACAAAATGGAGAAAAGAAAAAGTTAGGCCCAACAAAGGAGATCCTGATGACACTAAAGGAGCACCGAATGCTCGACATTCTTTTGAGTAAGGGGGCACAGTGTGTGTGACCTCAGTAGCTACCCATGAGCTGTTATTATTCCCATTGCTGGGGTGAGGAAACCCAGGAAACATGTTGTGTGGTGGAGGTGCAAGTTCCACTCAGTGGTCGGCTTCTAAAATTTGGTTTTTAGCTGGTAGACAACACTTCCTTAAGGATGTGGCCTTTCTTGGGACAGCTCAGGCATGGGGGAGACCTGACCTTGGTTTTCTCCCCTGGAACTTGCTCCCCAGGGAAACCTCCAGGTTCCTCAAGAGAGTCATACCCCAGTAACTTCTTTAGAGGGTCCCAGTGTGACAGCATGTGTCCATTTGGATGACGACTACCAACGAGCAGGATTTTCTCCTCCCAAAACTCCAGGCAGAGCCCACTGCAAGGCAAAGGGGTCCTCTGGACAGCTCTGATGTCCCAGAGCTTTCTGTGCGGCCACGCTGGAGTTATGCCTGTGGTGACCTTGCTAATGACCTTAATCAGAAACCAGAAGCTCATCTGTGGTATTGATTCAGGACAGGGCTCTCCCACTGATGAACGTGGCAACACAGATATGGAGGAGGGCCGACGGGCACTCCCCGGAGCCCCCACACTTAAACACATGCATGGGTGGTCGTCCTGACTGGCCTCATGATGAAGATGTCTGGGTCCATCAGCTGGGAGAGCACAGCAGCTCCTCCTCAGCCCCATCTGCACGACTCTGGATCTCTCAGCTTCCTCTCTGCGTCTCCTTGGGCCACACCGCAGGATATAGAAGCTAGAGGAGGTGTTTCAGGGTGGGAAATAGCTGAGGATCTCCAGAGCTGATACAGGGACCACCCCCTTAGCAGCCCCTGAAAAGCAGCTCCTCCCAGACCCCAGGCCCAAGTCCTCCCTTCCACCCCAGCTGCCACCCTGCCGCAACCACCCATGAGAACCGGCCCTGCCTCCCTGTTGATGTGTCAACACCTCACTCCTCCCGCCCGCTTTGCTATGGGGCCAAAGCCACAAGCGAGTGGGCATGTCCAAACCTCGGCTCTCACAGCACTGCCAGGCGGGCTGTGCTCGGAGGTGAGCCCATCCTGACCCAGACTCTAGCCCGGCCTGCTTATCTGCAGACGGCTTTGTTCTTCCGGGCCCTGCACGAGACTCAGACTGGGTTTCAACACAGCCCAGCAGATTTAAATCATGGGCCCACCCCATCCCAGGGCACTGCCTGCGGCTCCTTGCTCACCCTCTGAGACTTGGTTCTTTGTCTGCAGGGACGGAAACAGCCACCCCCTCCTGGGTGTCTCTAGTCCCAGGCAGAAATGGCAACACCGGCGTGGGGAGGGGATTGCACAAGCTTCCTCTGGAGGGGCAGTGAGAGCATCTATTTATTATTTTCCTGCTGCTTTATTGGGCTTGCAGAGTGTGGCACGGTGAGAAAGCTTTGGGAGTTCCTGACACTGTGGTTCTCCGCACCTGGAAGGGGCTGGCCGTGGTACAAATGTGACCTGAGGATTCGGAGTCTCAGCATCATGTATGACACTGCCAGGCCCAAGCTCTCACGGTCCTCCCTGGGGGACACTCCACTCATAGTCTTCGGAGACCCATTGCTATTTGCGGGGGTGTTCGCTGAGCTGCCCCAAGCAACCTCGGCTCATGGCCTGCACCGAAGACCAATACAAGGTGTCTCTTCTAAATTAGGAAAAGGCATGTTGTCTGTGTGTAGCACTCTGCTCAGCACCCACACTCTGCCAGCAGTTACCCTTCGCTGGCAATCTGAGTCCAGTTAACCATGGCACTAAGCGACCCCAAATAGAGCAGCAAATGCACCACCACAGGCACCCACAGCACGGGTCCTCCTCAGTTCTTCCTGTTCCTTCTCCGAGCCCAGGCATTTTCAGGTCCCCTTCCCTCTCCCGTGCCCCCACCATCCTCCCTGACCACCCGGGGCTCTCGATCCCCTCCTGAGCCGCTGCGGCTTGCCCCGCCGCCCCCACGGTTGGCCCTCCACCCTGCCATATTGTCTGTTGTTGGACCTCTCCCTCGTCTCCGCGCTATCTCTCTAAGGGATCTCCATGACTAGAAAGTCTATCTTTTATTTCTTTTGGAGCCCGTCTTCCACTAATTCCTGGCAGAACACTGATCCCAAAGTTGGGCTTAATAAGTGTGTGCTTGATTGAGAAAGATAGCACATTGTCAATAGATAAAAACAAGCCAGAGGTAGGACGCAGCTGCTCTAATCCCACAGGAGAGACGGATTTGCTTCTAGTTGTTGCCTGAGCTCCATTTTATCCCCGGCTTCCTCCATGGGGCTTTTGTGACCAGCTACGCCCAGTGTTCTACAAGGAGCAGTACTGACTGTCACCTTCCCATCCAAGGGACTTTGAGCCTCTGTGAATTCTCGACCCCCTGTTGATATGGCAGGGTGACAAGATGCAGTGTCCCCAGGAGCCTGGGACTCCTACTGGCCACATGGAGCAGAGTCCCCAGTATAAAAGTCATCTAGTGTCACCAGAAATCAGTGCTGATGTCTAGGCTATTCCCCAAGGATGTCACAGCAAACACCACTGACCATGCCACTGAAGCAACAGGCATTTGGTCCCCATAGCTCTGAGGGGGTTAAAGTCCAAGGTCCAGGTGCCTGTAGGTTTGGTGTCTTCTAAGTCCAGTATCTTGGGCTGGCCTCCTCATGTGCCCTTGCGTGACCCTTCTTCTGTCCTCAGTGTCACTCTGTCTCTTCTTAGGAGGACAACCAGTCAGGTTGAATTAGGCTCACCCTTAGAGCCTCAATTTAACTTCATTATCAAATATGGTTACATTCTGAGGCACTGTGGGCTCGGACGTCAGTATACAAGTTTTAGAAAGACAAGAGTTGAATTTATAACAATGTTCGAAGCCCCTGAGACACAGGAGTTTGTTCATTTCTATAGTAGTGTCTAAGCTGATCAATTTGATTCCTTTCTACTTATATTTCAGAAACAAAGATGATCTCTAGAGCAGAAACACAGAAGACAAAGAGAGATCTCACAAAAGACAAAAAGAAACGATATTAGTCTGATATAGATTCTGAAAGGCTAACTCCTGGGTTCTTCTCAACGTGCAGTTCAAACATGCATTATAATAACTTACAATGCTAGGGGCCGGGGAGATGGCTCAGTGGAATAAGCACTTCCCTGGCAAGTGCAAGGGCCTGAGTTCAATCCCCAGTTCTGCAAACAAACAAACAAACAAAAAACCCCACCACCAACAAAAAACCTTACAATTCTCATTTAAAAGACCCCAGTGCCCTCAATCCCCAGGACCTGACTTCGCTGGGCAGGACCCAAGCATCTGCGTTCTTAGGTCCCAGGTCATTGGAAAGCACAGGTTGGTTTGAGAATCTCTGGTCTCACCACTGTCCACGCCATAATCCCTGGCTCAGAAGTCTGGCTGCCCATTGGAACGGAAGGAGAAGTTGTGCATAGCTGGTGAAGCTCTGCCTTATGCCCCGAGAACCATTTTTAATTGGTCTGTAGCAGCGCCGAGATCTCATTAAGTTATTGCTTAAAGTTCCTTCCAATGGTTCTAACGTGGACACCTGACCTGGGATAATTGTTTGAAAGCATTTTTAATCCTTGTTTCAAAGAGTTCGGTAGGAAGGAACAGGTGCATGTGGTGGCATACACCTGTAATCTCAGTATTCAGGGAGCTGAGGTGGGAAGATTGCCGAGTTCAAGACCAGCTGGAACTACATAGCAAGACCCTCTCTCAAAACAAAACCCAAACTACCCAGGAATCGCTCCAAGATTCAGCCACAAGCAGGTGCGGATGTAACTGCAGTCAGGGCTGAAGAGCGAAGGGCCTGCAACAGTGACAACGCCCGACTCTCACGATCTGTGGCACCCCTCATTCAGACGGTGCCGCCTGAAGGCAGCCTAGGGTGCCACATGCGGGGGTGCCTTATGCAGACGAAGGGCCAGTCTCCAGCAGTAAGGGACTTCTCAGGCAAAAAGGTGAGCTGTCTTATTTATTTATTTATACATTTAGTACAGAGTTTACAGGGTCTCACTATATAGATTGGACTCATAGTGATCCTCCTGCTTTCAGCCTCCCAAGCTCTGGTATTACAGGCGTGCACCACCACACCCAGTGTCAGACACCATGTGTGTGGACCCGGGGGTGGGGCTGGCATGGTAGGCTGTGGATCGAATCCCCAACCCCTGCATCTGCCTAGACAGGTGCTTTAATCCATTGAGCTATCTGGCCAGTCCTTGGGCTCCATTTAAAATGGTGAACTTCCAAGAAAGGGCGTTTTTTTTTTTTTTTTTTTTTTTTTTTTTTTTT
>PVKA01027872.1:0-29973 GCA_004027165.1 Ctenomys sociabilis | reverse complement strand
CTCCCTGGCTTCTGCCACTATAGTCTCTGGATCGCCCATAACCATATCCATATCCTCCAGGTCGACTGTCATACCTGCCACTCCCATAGCCTTGGTCCCCACCACCTCTAGAGTAGCTGCGTCCACGTCCATGGGCCCCAAAAGCACCCCCTCCTCTGGTGCCCCGGGCAGATTTGCCTGCATGGTCCACACGGATCTGGCGACCATCCAGGGACTCTCCATTCATGGCTCTCATGGCATCTGAGGCATGCTCTGGATTGGTAAAGGTGATGAAGCCAAAACCCCGGGATCGCTGAGTTTCCCGGTCCTTGACAACCACCACCTCAGAAATAGGCCCAAAGCTGCTGAAGTGGTCTTCCAGTGCCTGCTCATCCGTATTGAAATTGAGCCCACCTACGAAGAGCTTCCCTTCTTCAGAAGACATGGCAGTGAATTCAAATCCTGGGAATCAGCAATAAGGAACCACGGAGGGGAAACGCTGAAGAACAAGGAGAACCTTGCTGCACTTTGATACAGTTTAACTGTGCCCTCTAGGGACCATGTGTTAGGTGCTCTTCATGTGGCCGTCTGGGCAAATAAAAACAACACTGAGACACCATCTCACTCCAGGAAGAATGGCTGTCATAAGGAAATCAACCAACAACAAATGTTGGATTGGATTTGGGGAAAAGGGAACACTTCTCCACTGCTGGTGGGAATGTAGACTGGTACAACCATGTGGAGGTCAGTGTGGAGACTCCTCAAAACAGTAGGACTAGAAATCCCATTCAAGCCGGCTATCCCCCTACTGGGAACTTTCCCAGAGGAATTGAAAACATTATATCACAGTGATATATGTGTACCTATGCTTATAGCAGCACAATTTGTGATAGCAAAAAATTGGACACAACCAAGATATCTGTCACATGAGGAATGGTTGAAAAAAGATGCGGTATTTCTATATAATGGAGTATTACTCAGCTATTAAGAATGATAAGCTTGAAGCATTTGTATTGAAGTGGATGCCACTTGAACATATACTCATAAGTGAAATAAACCAGACACACATGTGTAAATATCATATAGTCTCCCTAGTATAAGAAGCAAAAAGAAATACAAATGGAAATGTACAACAACTAAAAACAATTGAATCAGATAAGGCAAAGTGAATGGCATATGCTGCAGCATACTAATCAGCTTTTCTTCTGGATGGTTAACAACCTAAGTTCACAGATCAAAATTGGAGAAATAGAAGAGCCACAAGGCCAGCCAACATTTTGGCCCTAGCCTTTCAAGGTCAGCAAAGACTCAGGACATAGGTGAACCTGTACTGCAACATCATGAAACTCAGTTGAGCCCCAAATTTTCTGAACAAGGAGATTATGGAGCCACAGAGGAAAGAGACTGAAGTTCTATAGTGTGCCTGGGGAGAGTCACATGGACAGAAAACTTTCTCTCAGTCTCTCACAGAGAGTAAACTGGTCAAGCATTGGCCGTGACTCATCCACATGGATGACACAGACAAAGGATCTACAGAATAAGGTACAGGACTACAAGATAAACCCTGAGGGGACTTCACTGACCTCATAAGAAACAAAAAGTACATGTGTTGGTATATAGGTCTTGCTCTATCTAGGTCTTAACCATCAGCAGAAAAATATAAAAATGAGGTATACACTGTGGGGCCATAATAATACGTTGAGCTATAAATGGCTATGGTCGACAACTTATTCAGATAACTCACTATTGTTGTGGAATGCTGGACTGTGTTGGATTGTGTCATTGAGTTCAGGCACCTAAATTAGTTGAATGACAATGGTGTGCCTATCTTTGACAGGTGTAGACAAAGGAAGGGGTATAGAAAGGAAGAATCATGATGTGTGTGTATGGATAGTACAGCTGGGATAGATAACACCGTGCTTCTACATAATTCTACGAGATGTAAGATTTGCACTAATGGTGGTTGGACAGGATATTATGTCAGCTTCTAATACTATGGACAACCACTAGGAAAATAACAAGGTAGAAAGTATTAATTTTTGAATCTTTGATGTAATTCAGGTATAAAAAATAAGATACATAAACAGCTATACTTTCTTAATTTACTGATAAGAGACATACGCTATAATAATGTCTGTAAGTATATCATGTATGCACCTTCTATGATACCAAAACATTATGAAAAGTTTGTAATGTATTAATTTATCAAATCCACCTTGTCAAGGTATCCTAAAACTGTCTCATTGATATTTGTACTTTAATAAAATAAAAATTAAAAAAAAAGAAAAAAATTCTTTGAAAGTTAATGAAGAAACAATCAATGTCTTTTAAAAGCCCTGGGGCTGGGCAGATAGTTCAGTGGAGTAAGTGCTTGCCTGGCAAGTGCAAGGTCCTCAGTTCAATCCCTGGTACCGCCAAATAAATGAATAAATAAATAAATGCCCTTAACACATAATTGATACTCAAAAAACAACTGAAAATGACAAATATATGACAATATTAAACTGTGCCTAGGTCAGATTCCCATTCTAATTTTAACAAAATTAAAATAGAAAAGTTTAGAAGAATACAATAAAGTAGAATAAATAAAGATTATATATTTTAAAGTCTGCTCTCTCCATGATGAAGGTAATTTTATGTATTAATAAAAATAAAATTTAGGGCTGGCGAGATACCTCAGCAGACTAAGTGCCTGCTTTGGCAAATGCAGGAACCAGGGTTCACTGTTGAATCCTGCATGCCGCACCGGCCTCGCCCCCGGGGCATGCTGAGCCAGTCAGACTGAGTCCGGGTGTGATGGCGCACCCCTGTAATCCCAGAGCTAGGGAAGCTGAAAACAGGAGGATCACTATGAGTCGGAACTATGTGGTGAGACCCTGTACCAACTACATAAATGGAAAAATAAATAAATTAAAATTAACATGTAGCAATAAAAATTGTAAATATCAATAGAAGATCCTGCTATCGTCTCACTGAGTGTATACCAATTTTTGTATATACCAATTTTTTAAATGATGTTTATCATTTACTTCAATAATATACATTCTAAGCTGGGCATAGTGACACATGCCTGTAATCCTGGCACTCAGAAGGCTGTGGCAGGAGGATTGCCATGAATTTAGGCCAGCATAGAGTTACATTGTGAGTTCAAGGCCAGCCTAAACTATATAGTGAGACTCAGTCTCAAAACACAAGCAATATATTTCCAAAATTTAGATTTAAAACGTGTTCAGTTCAAAAAATAGTCCCGAAGATGCAGCCCTAGCCCAGGCCCAGCAATTGTGTGGGAGAGATTCTGCACTCCCCTGCACCCTCTGGACCCCTGCGGATCCAAAAGCAATCCCAATAATGACTGGGATTAAAAGAATTTTTATCCTGCTACTAAGGAAAGACTCGTGACCTGGTTGCTAACTTTCCAGACCCAAAAGCCAACATCAGCTCTATATAAAAAGCTTTAAAATAAAAAAGCATTCAAATCACTTTCTCTACAGTAAATTACTTCATGTACAGCCCCAAATATTTTCATCTGCTCCCCCGTCTTTAAGGAACTTTCTCACATGTGTGGTGCTGGGCATCAAACCCAATGCCTCTTGCATGTGAGCCAAACATTTCACTGCCAAGCTGCATCCCCAGACCCGCTGTTAAGGAACTCGGTCTGTCTGAAGGCTGAATCTTCCTGAGAAATTACCACCCAGAGATCACTACCTGAGACAGTTCTGCTGTATTTCTGGCTAAGTAAACCACTGCTGTAACACAGAATTCAATTATGGATGCCACACTTTAAAGGGGACATTGACCAATTAGTATGAAAGGCAGATTTCCACATGAATGGGAGAAGCTATAATTTTTGACAAATTATTCAAGCAACTTTGGAGTGAAGAATAAGAGAAGGAATAATATCTGCTTTCAAATATTTGAAGGGCTGTCATGGAAAGAAGCCTATACTAATTCTATGTTCTCCAGAGACCAGAGCTAGGGGAAAAAAAGCTGCAAGTTAAAGAAAGTCATTTTGATTCGATGCAAGAAAGAACTTACTAGCTAATGTGCTGCGTGGTTACGGCAACAGCTGCTTCATGAGGGTGAGACTGACCTCAGGAGGTTTTTCAGGCAGACTCTGGAAATTCGTCATAGTTATCATTTTAAAAATTACTGCAAGGAGTGGAAAGTTGAATTTAAGATATCCTAAATTCCTAAGTCTTAGATTTAATTTTTCTAGATTTAGTCACGTGAACAAAGGAGATTTTTTTATTATATGCTTATGTCCCTAATAGTTCAATATTTTAAAATAAATACATTAAGATACAAAGAATGTTTACTTCCAAACAAAAAACATAATTCGACCATTTAAAACATTCAATATGAAAAAGCACTTTCAATGTATGAAACAAGGCATACTGTAGGTTTTAGGCATCAGGCACTACATGTTTTCATGTTACATTTTAAAAATGCAATAAGAAAAGTTTTAATTTGTGAGGAAAGCCAATACACTTGCTAAGACTATAAACTTAGGGTGTTTTTATTTTTTTTATAGTTTAAGAGTGAAGAAAATTCTCTCTCCTTTTTAATGTGTCAGAACTTAATGGAACAGATATTTTCCCTAAGAGACTATCACTACTGAACCACAGTTGTGCTCTGGCTCCTGGAGCTGTCATTTTTCTCTGCTGTACACGGGATGAAAGCGCAGACACAGCTGCGTTTCATGGGTGGGTCTGTAGCCCTGGCTCGCTACCAGGTATATGAATGGCCAGGGGGAACTAACTTACGTCAGCATCCAAAGTTTACAAGAAAAGGTAGCTGCATTAGATATACTTTATTTTTTAGTTCTTTGTAGTCCTAGGGTGTATATACCTTCTACATGTATGAGTCCCACTTTATCCACCAACTCCCAGGCCCCCACAGATAGACAGATTACTAAACCCACAGATAGTACCAAACCCTATATACACACTGTACATTTTTCACATATATATCAATACATACTATAAAAATTAATTTTAAACTAGGAAAGTTAAAGATTACTAATAATAAAAGAGCACAAATAGTATACTGTGAGTATACAATAGTATACCATGATCAAATTACATAGTGAATGCTTAAATTTTTGAAAAAAATATTACAATAAGTCAATGACTTATAGACACTCAAGTTGCAAACTCTCATACATACAACAGTCCATGCTTGTGTAGATGCAAACAAATCTCGGGAGTAGCCCACATGCCCTCCAGACACTGGCACACTGTGTGCGCTGTGCTTACCTTATACTGCGTAGTGCGCAGCAGCACGAAGTTCAGAGCCTGGGATATCCGGGAGCAAGAGGAACAGCAGTGGCGATGTGAAGGTTTGGTTTTTTATGCTTTGCTTTGTGTATCTATATCCAAATTGTATAGGATTCAGTTTGCCAGATCTATGAGCAAATCTACTTACAAACTTTCTCCAAGAATTTATTCATAAATTGGGGACTTACTTATAATAAGACGCATTGCCCTCAATCCCCCTCCAACACTCACCACTGTCCCACTTCCAATACACATACCCCATCGTTCTTGTCACTTTTTTTTTTTTTTTGAACCAGGGATTGTTCTCAGGACCTTGTGCTTGCCAAGCAAGCACTTACATGGCTGAACTATAGTATAGCTGTCGCCACTTTCTGAAGCAGTTCTGAAAGTTCTTTTTTCATGAGTGTCACTATGAGGTGTGACCAAAAATACAGTTTATAGAATCTTGCAATATACAACTTTTGGCTCTTCCCCAAAGTCAAAATGATCATAAAAGGTAAATATTTTGAACTGATTCAGGATATCGAGACAGCCACAACAGTGTGAGTAAAAACACTCAGGAAAGACTTCCAGAACTGACTGTGGTAAGGACAATGTGCTAAGTGTGTACCAAGTGAGGGAGAATATTTTGAAGAAAATCATCATCTCTGTCTTTGTCTCTGCCTCTGTCTCTGTCTCTCTCTCCCTCCCTCCCTCCCACCTGTGTATTTTGCTATATGGTCAGACATTATCAAATTTTAGGGTCAAAACATGAACCTAAAGCCAATCATCAAATACTATAATTTTGAGTAGCAATAGAACTAATAAAAAGGAAAAGGAAATGCAGTTTGAGAGGACATATTGTGATGGGTTGTTCTACTGATTGAACGAAGATGCCAGTTCATTGGTAATAATGGTAATAAAAGGTAAGCTCTACCTTTTTATTTTACAATAAAAATCATAAAATTTGGAAGTGGAAAGGAAGAGAAAGAAATGATAGCACAGAAAAGGAGAAGGAAGATAAAAGGGAAAGAAATCGATAAACAGCAAACCTGCACTGACAGAAATCTAAAGAAGTTTCAGAAATGGCAGGGGGCTTAGGGGAGAAGAAAAGGAGTAGGGAGAGGTGGAGGAGGAGGAAGGGAAGGGGGACAGAAGCAGTGGCAGGAAACAGCCAACAGAGGCTGGCCTGTGGCCACAGGGCCCTTCAGCAGAAGTAGCAGCAAGGCTCTACCGGTGGTCCTGGGAGGACCCCCTGCTTCACGAAAAGGTGGGCTCAGGGCTTTCTGCCAAACCTAAGCTTCAAACTTACAATGTGGCCGATCTATTCTACTTCTCATGTAACTACGATTTATTTTTTAAAATGCTTATCTCCAAGATGTTTCCACAAAAGCTTTGTTAGTCAAGGAACTGAATGCTGGTTTGTGGAGAGCTAACTGTGATGTTTCTTTGTAACTGGAGGGGGCTGGCATGTGGGTGATTTTTAAATATAAGTAACTTTTTGCTTGTGTTTTATCTAGAACAAAGTTCTAACCATGAAGGAGCCAGATACATTACACCTTTCTCATCTTTCCACTTGAATTTCTTGGACATTCTCTTTTGTGTGGGCTAATAATACAAATCCAGCACTGAGCTGAATGGAACCAAAAAACTGAATGGAGACTTAACTCATAAGAGACATTTTTCCCCCCGGCTTTTTTCTGTTTCTGTTTTTTTTTTTTTTATTTTTTTATTTTCTGTGTTGGAATGTAGAGCAAATACGTTTGGGAGAACGTAGACCAAATATACAGCCACTGACTGTCAGCACCATGCAAATTTTCAGATGAGTAATAGTCACAGGAAACAAAGCAACTGCAATAATAGAAACAAAAGCATTCCAAATTGGCATATCTCATTAGAAACATGAGAATATAAATTAATCTTTTTTTTTTTTTTTTTTTTTGTGGTACTGGGCACTGAACTCAGGACCTTGTGCTTGCCAGGCAGGCGTTTATTCTACTGAGCTATCACTCAGGCCCGGGAATATAAATTAAGAATATTCTAATGTGATTGTATCAGTCAGGGTTTTACTAGAGAAACAGGTTTAACACTAGACATGCAAATGTATAAGAAGTTACAAGACTGGCTTATGACGGTCAGCCAGAGTTAGGTGAAGAAGACGACAGAGGGTGTCCACACAGCAGACGGAGGGCTAAGTCCAAGGTCTGGAGCTCACTGCAGTGTCCGGATCAGAAGGCTGATTGTCTTTGATGGAAAATTGAAGTCTATACTGGGAGGCTGAAGGATCTAAGGCTGAAGAAGGCGAAGCTGAGCTCCTTGGTCTTTCCTCATTTCCCTCTTGTCCCATCCAGGTGAGCAGCTGCCCTAGGGTGGGCTCTCTATAGCCTAGGGTATAGAACTGTTGAGCTGGTATAGTTAAGATTTTAAACTTCTTAAACCGACACAATCAATCAACCATTGCTGTGATTTTTCCTGCAAGTAATCAAAGAAATATTAATCTATTTGAGAGATGCTTACCTATGGGTGGCATGTGAAGCTACCAATGTACTTGTCTTTTCCACTTATCCTGTACCTTTTCCTGAGGGCATGCCACCATCCCTGTAGCACAGAGCAGCCGCCAAAGGTGGACACAGCAATCAGACACCATGTTTAGAAGCATCCTTTGACTTAAAAGATCTATTTTCTGAGAACTCAAGGCAAATCGTCTGAACCATAAACTTGTCATAGTATAAGACCTTCTACTAGAAATAATTCTCAGTCACATTTTAGTCAGTATTACTTGAACTAAAGTCAGAATTTCATAAAATCCATGACTGGACTTGACAACATCTGATAGAAAAATCTAAGATATGTCTTTAAATTACAAAGACAGATTATTTTTGTCATGACAATGGGAACTGAACTTAGGCCTGCCCTCAACACTTTTTTTTTTTTTTTTTTTTAACACAAGGTCTTGCTAAATCACTGAGGTGCCCAGGCTGGGCTCACATTTGCCATTCTCCTGCCTCAGCCTCTCAGAGTGCTGGGATTCCCTATTTTCCACTCCATTTCTACCCTCAAGTTCACCTCATAACTCAGCACTGTCTTTGGAGTCTCTGTGATCATGTGCATAGTCCAGTCAGGAAGAAGAGAAATGGCAAAGGTGGCAAAGCCAGCAGAGAGCCAGACCCTTTGAAAAGTCAAATTTGGAAATTCTACTGATCCAGACTTTAGTCTTTTGGCCATAATTAGTTTTGAGGAAAGCTAAAAAGGATGGTTTTCATCTAGATAGCATTATACTTAGGTAAAAACTGGCTCAATTATTAGAAGAGGGCTACACTGAGAATTAGGTAAACAGTGATCTCTATCATGACTAGCTGTTTTCCCTCCAGAGGGCATACCTTTCTCCAGGATGAGAATGAAAGAGCTTTGAAGGAAATATTTGAGAGGGAGAGATAGCAGCAGTTGGAGGCCAGGCAACTAACATGAAAGGACTGTGTGGCTAAAGTAGAGGTGGTACTCAGAGACCAGCTAGAAAACTGAAACCCAGACAAGGGCACAGAAGCAGAATCCATGCTTGCCACTGTCCAGGCTCTATCAAGAGAGCACCCAACACCCACACAGGAGTGCCTCCTTAGCAGTCCTCCCCACTGGTTTCTGGCCGGGGCCTCCCAGTAGCTAACTTATCTATCACTACAACAGAAGTGATGGGCTTCTCTGTGTCCTGAGGTGGTGCTGCCCATATAGGCGATCCACCTAGGCCTTCAGAGGGCTACTGAAACAGGAATCATGACACTGACCATCAAGATGGTGCTGGTAGTATAAAGATGCATGGACACACTTCACACTAGCACAAAACTAGAGTAGAATTCTACAGAAGCCAAAGAGTAATGAATGCTACTACTGTGGTTAGACCATCTCCCAGATTTCATATGTTGGAATTTGATCTGGTGAATCAGGGTTCAGCAGTGAGACCTTTGGGAACTATGTTATAAAGGCTCTGTTCTCAAAGAATTAGTCTATTCATGGATTAAAGGATCAATGGGCCATTGAGGGAGTGGATTAGTTAGCACAAGACCCAGGCTGTTACAAAAGCCTGCTGGGCTGTCTCTCCTGAGACTTCTTGCCATGTGACAACACTCTGTGCCACCTTGGGACTTTGCAGACTCCCCACCAACAAGAAGAGCCTCCCCAGATGCTGGCGCCCTGCTGCTGGACTTCCAGTACGTGGAACCATGAGCTACCTCTGTTCCTTATAAATTATCTACCCCATGGAACTCTGTGATAACAACAGAAAATGAGTTAAAAATATGCACTTTACTGATGAATCTCAGAGGCCTTAGCTGCTGAATTATTTTATTCCCAGATAACTGCTTGTTTCAGACTACTTGAGAAAAATCTATAGATGATTAAAAATACACCCTGGCATGACATCCCATCACTAGAGGATTGAAGTTGAAAGAGCAGAGATACCAGCTGTTGCTGAAAGAAGGAAGCACCTAGAACAGGAATGTACTGGCAGGGAAGTAGAGTGGTGACTGCCTCAGAAACAGTGTGATCATTCCTTACAAAGTTAAACATATGCTCATCATAAAAATTCCATTCTTACATGTTTAGCAAGCGAGAAAAATATATCTATAAAGAATACATAAACATTTTAGTAGCTTTATTCATAATGTCTATCAGTGGGAGAATAAATTCATACAGTAAACTACTGTCAGCAATAAAAAGCACAAACCACTGATAAGCACTATGGTTGAGTCCTAGCTAGTGAAAAAAGATAGACACCCTAGTACATATCATTTGATAACACATGTGTTCTGGCACAGACAAAACCAGTATAGAAATGGGAACAGTGATTACCTGAGCAGGAGAATGGCCACAATGGGGCACAAGTCTTTTGGGGAGCTGAAATGCTTCTATACTTATTAGTGTTTCTTCTGGTTAAACTTCAACCCAAAAGTGATGGTGAAAGGGCTTTTATAAGGGATTACCCCTTTCTTGAGATGGGGCAAGTTGGAACTCTGAAGACAGAAGCTCCAAATGCCAGTGTGACCAATGCAAAGCATCTCTCAGGGAATTTATATGCAGAAGGAGGCTGCACATATGACAATGAAGAGATGACCTGCCTCTGAGTGTCCCAAACAAAGAAGGAAGGTCACGGAGTTTACATAAGGGATTAAGGAATCTAGCCAGGAGCAGGGCTAGCTTCTGCACATCCAACAACATGGTTCTCTTTCTATATTTTCAAAGATGATTCAAAGAGTCAAATCAGTACCAGGGAATGTAAATGCTCCTATGTTGGATTCAAATCTGCAAGAAAACTACACAGCTGACTAGGTCATTGAGTGTTCAAAGCATTTTGTATTTCTCAGTTCAGGACATGGCACAGCTTTATTAGTTGCATGAGAAAGGTCTATTGCTAAATATGAGCAGAAGCTAATCAACCCATAATGACAGAGGACTGCCATGCCATTGTTACGTATACCAAAAATGTACAGGTTGAGATTCACACAGAAAACAGTTTCTCAATTCCCTCCTAGTAATGACTTCAGGGTGTCTTTCCAACTATGAACTGAATAAATTCAGTTTTACAGCTTTAGGAAGATACCCCAAAATAGATGAGTTTGCTTTAAAAAAAATCAATACATATCTTTGAGTGCATATTTTTTATATGCCCAGGCTAGCAGAAATAGAGCTCGTGGAATCTGATGTTATGGCCAGTTTTGACTCAAGAGGAAACATTCAAGCCAAGCTACATTTTGTCAAGTGGTTAGCTTATTTTATAAACAGTATCCTTCTTATCAATTCTATTATAAATTCATGTCAGTTTTTAATGTGTTATAGTAGTAAAACAAGGGAAGAAAAACATTACAAGAAGTCAGTCACATTTCTTCTTAATGGAGGATAATTTCTTGTATTAACTTGGATAGGCCAAATAGTTGGTCCAATATTATTCTGGATGCTTCTGTGAGGGTGTTTCTGGATGCAATATTTAAATTAGTAAATTTTTAGTAAAGCAGACTACCCCCCATAATGTGGTGGGGCTTCATTCAATCAATTAAAATGTGAATAAAACAAAAGGCTGACCTACCCCCAAGCAAGAGAGAATTCCACCAGTAAATTCTGCCTTCAGACCTAAACTGCAATGTTGTGTATTCCAAGGTCTCCAGCCTCTTATAACAACCTGTAGATGTTTTAAATGCTTTTATTTTTAAAAGAGAGCACAAAATATTATTAAAACAGAAAGATTACAAATGATACACTAAGAATTTCACTAAACAAAATGTGACTTTCACAGCATTTGTTGCATTGCATTGTGCTGTCTTCAGAGTAGTTATTCATTTTACCAAATATATACATAAAAAGTTGGAAGAAAAAAAGGAGAAAATATACAAGAAATTAAAAAGAGAAAAAGAAAAAAATTGAAAAAGACAAAACAAATTAAACATCTGCTTCTTTCTACAAACCAGTAGAAATGCACAGTACAGTTGTCCAAACTATCCTGCTTACATACATAGGTAAATGTCTTTCTCCCACTCCCTCTCCTGTCCTTCTCCTGAACTCAGTAATTACTTCCTTTTGAACACACTCTGTAAATTTTGAACTTTCCAACCTCCATAATTGAGGAGGTTGGAAAGTCCAAACTACTTGAAATGAGTTATCTTAGGCAGATAGATAGATGATAGATAGATAGTAAGATAGAGAGATAGATGGATAGGTAAGCAGATAGATAGATAGATAGATAGATAGATAGATAGATAGATAGATAGATAGATAGATTGATTTCTGTGGAGAAACCTAATTAATAGAAAAGGGATAAATGAATAAAGCAGTATACCTTCAAATAATGATGTATAGAAATTTAAACCTTTGAAATCTATGATCCAGGTTAGAGGGATTAAAGTAATCGAGTAAAAACAAAACAAAACTAGATGGAGGCATTAAACTAATTGAAATGACAAACTGACCAAAAATGAAGATTCCATTCCTCTTTATTTCTTGATATTTTTTTACATATCATTGGCAGTTTCTGCAAAAATTATTTTTTGTCTGTTTTCCATAATATGGAGGGACTGCTCCAATTTTAAACCAATTTTTTTTAAGATTTTATTTATTTATTTATGTATTTATTTATTTGCAGACTGGGAATTGAACTCAGGCCTTTGCACTTGCCAGGGAAGCACTTATTCTTTTTTTTTTTTTTTTTTTGTCTTTTTGAGACAGGGTCTCACTATGCAGTTCAAGCTGGCCTTAAGCTCTCTTTGTAGCTCAGGCTGGTCTTGAACTCACAACAATCCTCCTGCCTCAGCCTCCCAAGTGCTGGGATTATAGGCATGCGCCACCACACCCAGCTTTAAACCAATTTTTAAAAATTTATTTTCCTGTACTTTTTCATTTAACAAAATTAGACTTTCGTGCATCAACAGACAAATCAAGATATGTTATGATGATTCCAAAATGTTGAGTATCTTAATCTCACATAGGTGAATTTTTGTATTTCTTTGATATTATATTTTCCCTTTTGTGTAAAGTTCAGTGGAAAACATCAAATGAAAGGGTCAAAAAACGGTAAAAAGTAAGGTCCCATCAGTTAGCATAATTAAGATAAGGTAGAGATCATTTGCCATACTAAGAAAAGTGGATTTACAACTCTTGTCATATAATCAATAATCTCAACTCACTTGAGTATTCATTTATGAGACAAAGAACAAACTTAAAAAAAAATTTCTAGACACTTTAGAAAGTATTGTTTGACAGACAAAGGTATTTGGGAATTTAATAATTGATAGATTTTTTTGGAGGCACAGTAAAAAGAAAGACCAAAAAAAAAAAAAAAAAAAAAAAAAAAAAGCCTTTATAAACTCCAAAGACATAGAGAAGAGGAAGGGCAGCTGGGCCAGGTAGCTAGGGGTGGAGTTTGAGGGGGATGTTTACAAGTACCTGAGGAGCTAACTGGGTTCTTTCCTGCAGCGCTGGGAAAGGTGAAAGGAAACTGCAGCCTGGACTGGGTTGGAGAAGAAGGGGTAAAGTGGTCTCTGGGAAGACAAGTTGCTGTTTTGAGGGCTTTGGCCATATTAGATGTCCACCATAATAATTTGTACTAGGGCCAGAACCTATTAATAATATTCCCAGTTTCATGGAACTGTAATACTATTTACAAAATATGGGTTGAACAAGTTTTCAGTTTTAAACTTCTCACATATTTTTGGAAGATATAATTATAGGGCAGTTCTCAAATTATAATGGACATACAAATCACCTAAAATCTTGTTAAACTGTGATAGTAATTCAGCAGGCCCGGGTTTGTGCCTGAGATTCTGTATGCCTGACATCAGAGCTTGCAGATAGTCCTGGCCCATGAGCCACGCTTTAGGCAACAAGAAAACAGGACATCGTGCTTGTTCACATTCAAAGTAATACAGATTACATGTGTTGTCCTCGTCATGGTTCTCCCGAGGAACAGAGCAAACTTGTGAGTCTGACTTGCAGCATCAGAGGCCACACCGCTGTCTGCAAGCTAGAGAGCAGGGGAGTCAGCAGCTGCCCAGTCCAAGATGCTGGAGGGCGAAGAAGGAGAGGCAAAGACACAAGAAGTGTTCCAACTTCCTTTGGTGCGTATACACAGGAAGGCTAAAGAACTTCAAATTTGATGCCCTGGGGTAATAGCAGCAGCAGCCAAAAAAATAATAATAATAACACCCACTCAAGAACTCAAGACGAGTTGTATGTGCAGGTCCTTCTGAGCTTCCTTTTTTATTTTATTTTATTTTTTGAGACAGGGTCTCACTATGCAGTGCAGGGCTCAGCCTCCCAAGTCCTGATATTCTAAGTACCAACCACCATGCCTTGCTCCAAGCTTTTCTTCTCTCCAGGTGGACGGCGCCATCCACGTTCACAGCAGCTCTTCCCCACTCAATTTGTTGACCTCATGCCAGCATCTCTGAAAACACTGTCATAGACACACTTAGAAGTGCACTTTAAGGGCCAGCCGGATAGCTCAGTGGACAGGAACTGAGTTCCATCCCTACGTGCTATGTCGGCCCCAGTCCTGGGGTGCACTGAGATGGCAATTGAGACTATGCATGGTGACATGTGCCTGTAATCCCAGTGCTTGGGAACACAAGAGGTTCACTGTGAGTCCGATCTGCAGAGTGAGACCCTGGAGACCCTTTACTAAATACATTTAAAAAACAAAATAAACTAAAACAGAAGTAGACTTTAAAATTTTCTAGGCTTCTGTCAATCGAGTCAAGCTCAGGATCAGGATTAACCACTACAATATATACATTCTGTGTTCAAAAGGACACGATCATATGGCCAGTTACTGGCACTGGGAGGCCCTTGCCAAGGGCAGCTAGAGGCCTTGCAGTGGCTGAGCTCAGAACAGGCATAGTCTCAGTGATGCACACAAACAGTACAAAAACTACTTAGTCCACAGTAAAATCACCACCAGTGCTTTTTTAAAAGGTGGTAATTGATACTACTCAATCCAACCACTGGATTTTTAAGCAAATCATTTTAACTACTCAGTCCAACTTCATCCAGTCCCACTATTTCCTGTGGGTGATCCATTTTTATTCAGGTACAAGCTCAAATACCATCTTTCTAGAAAAGACTTCCCTACAAGCCCAGCACTCTGTGCAGCTAAAGCCAGAAGGCTGTAAGTACAGGGTCAGCTTGGCAATCTAATAATTCAATGAGCACTTATCTCAAAATTTAAAATATTAAAAAGGCACTGCAGATGTAGTTCAGTGTAGAAAATGCCCTGGATGCAATTTCAGTATAAAAATAAAAAAATGATATCCCAAAGGTCTGAAGATGTAGCTCAGTGGCAGAGCACTAGCCCAGTGAGCACACGTTCCTGGATTCGACACCCACAGTGAAGGAATAAAAAGATTATCTTATTGCTTCAAATAGTCTACCCTTCTCCACCTGCCTTACAAATTTAGCTGTGGCTCCATCAGCAAATTGAAAAAAATTATTAATTATAAATATTTAAGAATTGTGTTAATATTTTCTTATGTACCAAAAACATTAGAGTAACTGGCATCTAAACCTATGGGGCGAGGTGAAATAGACATTAAAATAACTGTAACCTAATGAACAAAATTAAGCAAAATATTTCACAATCCAGCATCCTGGACAGGAATAGGACACAGCCATTTCCTCCAAAAAGCCCTCTGCTAGCTCTGCTATGTCCTTCCAACCACGCCCTTACCCCTCCCGTTACAGGTAATTGCGATCCTGACTTCCACTGTAACCACTTCTCTAGCCTTTTAGTTTTAGCACCTAAGTATGGACCCCAACAGAGGAGTGTCTTGCCTGCTTTTGAATTTGCAGAACTGTACAGTGTATCTTCTTTTCTGTTTGTTTTATTCAAGTTTTATTTTTTGACCATGAATTGGGGCTTCACTGTGTAGCTATATTTCATTCATTAATTTGCCATGCAGTGTCCTATTGTATGGATATACTATATTTTTTAAATTCTATTGTTATGTTTGTGTCTAATTGTCACCCAAAAGCCTCTAGGAGTCATGGGGTGGGGACTTCTAGAGTTTGTGATTAACTCATGATCTACTGGGATTATGTATGATCCAAAGCCGGGATTATGGGTCTTAGTACTGCTGGGCTTATGGGTGTGAGTACTATATCTCACCCTGGGCGGAGAGCCTGAATATAATATAAGAAAAAGACAGGACTTTCTGTAGCCATTGCTCTTTGTTGTATTGTTGTTGTTTGGCTGCCATTAACTGATGCTCTCTGTTATGTGCCACTCTGCCTTGAAACCAGCTGAGTATGGACTGAAACCTGCAGTCACTGTGAGCTAAATAAACCTTTCCTTCCTTCATTTTGGGTGTTGAGTTTTTGTCCTAGCAATGAGAGAAGAGTAACTAAGACATTTATGTAGTCAGATGTTAGGTTACTAAATCTGGGTTTTTAAAGGGCTTACCAAAGAGTTTAGTGGATTAAAGCAGCTATAAACAGGAGCAGGGGCCGGCCCCAGGCCTGTCTTACCAGCCCCACCCCCAGGGCATGCTGAGACACAATTGAGCCTAGGAGTGGTAGGCTGGCCTATAATCCCAGCACTTGGGAGGCTGTAAACAGGGGACTCACTAGGAGTCCAATCTAGTAGTGAGACCTTGAATACCCTGTAGACTCTTCCCTAAAATACAGAATAAATAAATAAATAAAAATGAAATAAAAGTTTAAATAACTACATCTGGGATTTCAATGATAACGTTGCTATGAGCATGTAACCTCCTATCACACGCACACATTTCTCAAGGTGTGCACTGAAAAGCAGAATTGCTGCATCCTAAGGAGTAGGATGTTTGCTTTTTTTCTAAATAATGCCAAATGGTTCAGAGTAGTTCCGTCAAAGTATATTTATTTCCACAATACCATATTAGTATTGCCACTCTTCCATGTCTTTGCCAAATCTTCCACTGTTCATCTTTTTGTTTTTGTTTGGGTTTCTTTTTTATTTTAGGGGACAGGGTCTACAGGGTCTCACTATGTAGATCAGACTCCTATGTTAATAGTGATCCTCCTATGTTCAGCCTCCCAAAAACTGGGATTATAGGCTTGTGCCACCATGCCCAGTCACCCCACCCAGTCTCAATTGCTGTCTCAGCACCCCAGGGCAGGCTGACAATGCTCACCAGGATCAACCCTGGCCGCTGAGTCTGACTAAGCAGGTGCTTTAAATCCACTGAGCTATTTGGCCAGCCCTATTCATCTTTTAAATGAAGTTTAGTTATTCTGCTAAATGTCTAGCACTATTGTATTGTGGCTTTAATCTGAAAGTCTCTTGATTATAATGAGTTTAAACATCTTTACATGTTTTTGTTTGTTTTCTGTATTTTAGGACAGGGTATACAGAGTCTACAGGGTCTCACTGCACAGATATGACTTCTAGTGATTTTGCTTTCAACCTCCCAAGTGCTGGGATTACAGGCACCCACCATCATGCCCAGTCTCAATCGCAGTCCCAGTGTACCCTGGGGGCAGGGATGGAACACCATGCCCAGGGATCAAACCCCAGCCACTGCCCTCTGCCTAAGCAGGTACTTTAGTCCCCTGAGCTATCAAGGCCAGCCCTTACATGTTTTTATAAACATGTTAATATTCTCATCTATAAAATGACCATTTAAGATTCTTTTGCCTATTTTTCTATTATCTATTTCTTATTAATATTCATAAAATTAGACCAGTATCAATTAAGTGTACTTTTTTTTTTGTACTCAGGATGAAACTCAGGACCTTACAACTTGCCAGGCAGGTGTTTATGTCACTGTGCTACCTCCCTGGCCCAGACTAGTATCAATTAAATGTGTTCTGTCATCCTGTTTTATTATTATTATTAAAATAAATTATGTAGAAAGAGATGGATCTTGGAGAATTACAACAGATTAAAAAGCTTAAATAGGTAGTTACTCTAATTGTAGTTGTTCTTTCTAAATGCTGTCATATAATGGAGCAAATCAGCATAGCCCAGAGTACCTGGTACCTAGCTCTCAATCTGACAGGTACTTTTTACTCTATATTACATGTATGAAGACCACTGAAAGCATGAACAGCCAAACACTTTGACAGGATTTTATCTTACTTTAGGACTACATCTACTTTTTCATTCTTTATCTTAATTTATTATCCAAGGACTTTATTTTTAAACATTCTACCAAACATTCTAATTGAACCTGATGAAACGAAAAAAAAAAGCAGCACTATAAATGCCTAGGAAGGAGGAAGATACAAGGTATGATTTTTTTTTAAATGTACTTGATACAGGGTCCACAGAGTCTCACTACACAGATCAGACTCGTAGCCATCCTCCTGTTTTCAGCCCCCCAAGCAATGGGATTACAGACACATGTCACCACACCCAGTCTCAATGGCCCTATCAGCATGCCCTGCAAGTGGGACCAGCACAGCAGGCTGGTATCAAACACCCTAGGCCCCTGGGTCTGCCTAAGCAGGCACTTAATCTGCTGAGCTATCTGGCTGGCCCTATATATAAAGTATGATTGAACAGCAATGTGCAAATAAAAGCAAAATGGATTATAGTAAAGAAACATTGTCACTAATCCCCCTCTCAATATGCCCTTACTTCAAACACACACATCGCAATTCTTACTATTTTCTGAAGCAATTTCAGAAGGTCTCTTCCACAAGTGTCCTTGGTCGCACTGTTGTGGCTGCCCTGGTGTACTGGACAATGTTCACCTTCATGGTTATTTTTACTTTAGGAAAGAGCCAGACATCACATAGTGACAGACTCGATGAGTAAGGTAACACTAACATTTTACAAGTTTGTTTTCCATGGGATGGCACTCATTTTTTTAATCACATTTTATAAAGATTCATGGGGCTTGGAGAGATGGCTCAGTGGAATATGTGCTTCCCTGGCAAGCACAAGGGCCTGAGTTCGATCCCCGGTTCCGCTAAAAAAAAAAAAAAAAAATTTCCACTAGGAAAATAATTATTGAATTTTTGATATAATTCAGGCATAAAAAATAAGATAAGTAAGCAGCTACACTCTTAATTCACTGATAAGAGATATCTGCCAAAATAATATCTGTAAATATAATATCATGTATGCACCTTGTACAATACCAAAACATTATGAAAACAAAACAAAAAAAAAAAAAAAAAAGATTCATGAAAGGGACTTCTAGAACTGCTTCAAAAAGTGACAAGAAAAATGGAATAAGTATGCTCAAAGCAAGGAATATTTTGAGGGTAATTAATGGCAATATGTCTTTTACTGTAATAATTTTTAAACATTCACCATATTTTTTCAAGCACCTCTTATAACACTCCCCACCAAATCCAAATGGCTACCAGGTTGGTAAGGTTTTAGGGGACTAATGTTCAGAGGTGTATTCCAGGATATCTCGGCATGAGAGATAAGTTGCTTCCCCTTGTGCTTCTATTATTCAAGGACACTTCCTAGGTATCTTTGTAGTTTGAAAGCAGTATAGCCTACCTCTGCATACAATGCTCTGCTCCTTTTCTGCTTAAGCCTTAGAGTTGCCTGAAGAGGCTTCTGATCTAGACTAAGGTGTGCTACTTGGGCCTATGACTCCAAGGTCCAAAGGTGTTCCGTGCAGTTCTGACCTGTGCTGATGCTGTCTTGGTGCTTTTCCCAGGCCCAGAAAAGCTGACAGATTTTAAATAAAAGCCATGCTTTCTTTTGTAAATAATATCTAACTTCTTGGAGCCAGGGAGATGGCTCAGTAGAATAAGCGCTTCCCTGACAAGCGCAAGGGCCTGAGTTCTAATCCCTGGTTCCGCAAAAAAAATAAATAAAATAATAATAATCTAACTTCTTAAAAAAGGCTCTTCTAACTTAGCTGGTAATGTAGCTCATTGACATTCACAAGGACCTAAGTTCAACCCTTAGCACTTTTAGTACACACAAGAAATAAGCAAAGACCTCATAACTTATTAGTGGAGCTATGGGACCTCAGCTATGTATCATGAGCTGGATTATTTTACCTGTGAGATCACAAAGCTGGCCATATTCACTCCTCCTGTGCAGGTACCCTTTCCTCAGTCCACAACAGTGACTTTAACTTTGGGTTTCTTTTTTCTTTTCTTTCTGATTTTTTTGTACTGCAATGGAATCAGGACCTTGCACTTACAAGGCAGGTGCTATGCCGCTGGGCTACATCCCTCACACAGTGATTTCACAGGGAGTACCTAGAACTTGGTCAATGAGGAACAAAGAATTAAGGCATGGCTGAAGGGCGAGTCTCCACAATAACCACTCAGACCTGGACAGTCTCTGAACAACACAGTGAAGAGAAAGCTCAGTGGGCAGAACCTCTTTAAGCAGTGTTTCTGATTATCTACTTTATATAGATACAGAGATATCTATAGAGATATATCTCTTTATGTGATTTGTACACAGATGTGCAGATCAATGGTATTTATTTTATGAGGAGTGGCTGCCAGCTGGTCAGAGATATGAACATAATCAGAAGACTGAGAGCAAGGAGACCTAAAGCACAGATATATGGGCTATCTCTAAATGAACACAAAATGCAAGGACATTTTTGTCTCCTGTGATGCTTATCTAAAACACAATCGCTGCTAAGAAAACCCTCCTTAGTGAACTGGACCAGACGACTCATCCTATAGGCGTCAGCCTCCTTCCCTCACACCCCAGTGCTCCTCAGCACACAGTAAATGTGGCAGCCGGGGTGGAGGTTACACAGACTCCACAACATGAAGCTCCAATCACTAGTCTGAACTTTCAGCTGCCACTGTTGAGTACCTAATCTGCCAAAGACAAACACTAAGCCACCAATGGAGCATTTCCCGGGCACACCAGCTACCTGGTGGCCAGTTAATTATACGGCTACTTTCTGTAACAGAAGCAGTGGCAACTGGGCCCTACTAACAACAGACTCTTCATCTGAGGACATGAATCTGGAGTTCTTGCTATGACACTATCAGCTGTGATCTTTTCAACATGGTATCCCTTCGCAATAGAACACTCCTAAATAAAAAACGCATTTCACAACAAAGACGTAGCAATGGGACCACAAATATAAATGCACAGCTCTTCCCAGGTACCAAATCATTCAGAAGTGTCTGGTTTGAAAAAAATGATATAATGGCCTACCAAAACTCAGGAAGACAAATGGGAGAGAAGAGACTGAGGTACCATCATATGAGATGATGTAGCAGACACTTTCAGCCAGGGGTCAACATATATTTCTCTCACTGTCAGAACACATGGGTCGGTCTAGAAGGGATAAGATAGGACTTGCTCCTCTCAGTATTATGCAATGGCTCTATCACAGAAGTTTTAATCTCATCCCAAAAATCTTGGCTGTTCACAAGGACAGAATGCTTCTACTAGGGCACTGAAATGGTTCAAATATATAAATGGTGAGCTAGATGCCTGCATGCCTTGGACTCCTCTGACACTAACCACAGACAGAGTCCTGTACTAAGCAGGGTGATCAATCTAGAGCATAACACCTATGAAGTCATGGTTCAGAGTTTATAGCCTCAGCCATTGACAGATTTTTCTTCACAACATAGAAATTGTTTGCCGAAACCCCTGTGATTTTGTGGAAACTGTAAATATGCTCCACAATTCCCCTCTACTCCCCCCGTGGGAGCATTGCAAGTGGCCAATCCAAGAGTTATTCAGGTCTCCTTGCTGCTGATGGACTGCTGCCCTGTAAGCCATGGTGGCGTCACCATTCCCACACCATAGCAGACTGCTGTATTACAGTTGGCTATTTCAAATGTTCTTACAGCTCTAAGATCCCTAAAATATTGCCAAATGCACTGTACCTTCTAAGGCTTCTTTCTAGCAAGGAACCTAAACACCAGAAGTTTAACCTCTAGAAGGTTGTATTTTTATTAAATTATTATAGTACTATATATAGTATTTTGTTAATTATATAACTGCAGAGACATAGGAAATTTAGTATTGAAACTATAAAAAATAAGCATCTTTAGACACTTTTCTGACCATAACTAAAATTCATAGTTTCCCACAATTCACAGGAGCTCTAGAAATGTAACACCTGCAAGATTCCGGGGTCCACTTTAGACAATTACAGGGCTAGTGGGTTGCTGCTATATAATTGGGTCAATAAGGACTACATACAGAACCTCTGGGTTGCCTCTTAAAACTCATTTAATAGCAAAGGTTAAGCTACACAATTGCTAAGGACTCTGACTGTTGCACAATGCAGAATACCTTAGTATGTAAAAACCCTGAGAGCTGATGTGGTGGCCAGAAACAAAGAAAAATCAAATAAATGAAAAAATTATAAATATGAACTACAGCTTCAAGACCTATGGTTATAAAAACAATTATCAAAAGTAATTATGTAAAGCCACTTTATTGCTTATTCTGTATACCTCTGTACAAACTAATATTTCATCCTGTTTATTATATTATTCAAGTAGAGCTAGTAGTAGTAAGTTTTTTTTTTTGTTTTGTTTTATTGAAGTAGTAAGTTTTATAGTTTAATCTTCAGGTTATAGAACATCTAGGAGGCATTGGGAAGTATCTAAAATAATTAACATTAATAAGGGTAATGATAGCTGATAAAACTGTTTCTTCCTTTTTACGGGAGAATGTGAAACTTTGTAGGAAACATAGTTAAATTTGTATAATGCTGTTACTGTAGTATAGAAATGTAAAGATGTGCAGAAGGGCAGGAATGGGTGCTTAACAGCCCAAAGGAAGGGTGCTGCTAGCTACTCACCCTCTGCCCATTCTCACACACACACACACACACACTCCTCACCCTCCCACGGCCTGCTGCTTTCTAGAAGCTGAGTTTCTAAAAAACGATTCTTCCCAGGCAGAAGTAATTCCCAGGCAAAGAAGTTTGTCAAGCAGACACTTTGGGCAATCAAAAGCAAGCCCAGATTCCAGCACTGGGGTAGCTCTCAGCAGCTGCCACCATGACAGCTGGAGTGGAGTCCTTCCAAACTTCTGCAGACCAGAGGCGGATCCAGCTGAAAGTTTAGCTCCGGTGCACACAGCACAGGATCAGATGAAGAATCAGCTGCAAGCTCTCCAGTACTGGAAGGGGGAGGCATATCATGGCTCCTGCCTCCTTTGCTCTAGCCCTGCTTTGTTCTTCCAGCTTCCCTTGTACATAACCAGTGCTTATTTTAATCTATTTTGAAGTACCTATATTGGTTTCTGATTTCCTGACTAGAACCTTATCTAATTAGCTATCTCTTAAACTCTTGTATTATTTAGTTTTAGGATTTCTATGCTTTCATTGCTCAGTTTTGTGCAAATATGCCAGTCCACATTTACAGTTTCCAACTCCAGTTGCAAGCTTGAGCTTTATCTCCTTGAACATATTAAGCATAACTTTCAAGATCTACTTCTGATGATGTCAGCATCTGGAGTCCCTGTAGGTCTATTGCTTTTGTTAAGTGTTTGTGTTATTCCTCACATGGCACCTTGTTTCTCAGGTATTAAGTTGCCTCTGGCTGTTAGACACTGAATTTTAAAATAATTTGCAGATAATGTGAGGCCTATGCTGACAGGATCTTCCTCCAAAGACTTGAAGGATCTGAGAGCTTTAGAATCATGGAACTCTATAATCTTAGGTCAAGATTTAAAGATTTTTTTGTACCTACTCCAAGTCTTCTAAAGCTTTGCTATAGTCAGGACAACTGGTTTAGCTATAGGTTGCCCTTACTCCTACAATGTAGTCCTTCTGCTGTCTCAGCCCCAGTCTCCTCCCTGCACTTCCTCCATGCCCCAAATTTCTGCTCCCTAGGAGTTCAAGACAATGAAGACAATGAAAACAATGAAAACGACAGCGAACTAACTTGAGCTTAGTCTTCCAGGTGGCTCACATGCCCTAGGGAAAGGGATCCCAAATGCTAAGCTTACTCCTCTGAAGCAGCCCATCCCCTTCCAGAGGAAGCCAGCAATTCACACTGTCTTCCTGACTTCAATCCTTTTCAAATTTGACTTTCATATTTTGTTCTCCATTTTCTTCAGTGACAAACCAGTCTGCTCTGATGGCAGTCAAAATCCTAGTTACCTTTCGTAATCACCACACACAGAGATGACAGCAGCAGAGTTTGAGGCAAAAATTCCAATGGAAACAATTAAGATTCTTGTTCCCTTTTACTAATGATAAAGAAATACCAAGAGAGTCTCAGGGCTTTTTGGTATATAATTGTACATTTTCATTCTGCCTAAAGCTCAAATTAAATTTATATGAGTTGTAAACTCTGTCAAGGTTTGGTTTGCCATTCAGGTTTGTGAAAGATTGAGATATAAACTTCAAAGAAAGTCATATAGCCAATCTTTTTAATCTCATTACCAAATTTTGCAGACAAAAACATAATTATATAATTAAATATAATAAAAACCCATTATTAATACCTTGACTTGAGCTGAAGTCTTTTTCCAGTCAGACTGAAACCTGCAAAGTCTGAAGACTGTAATACATGGAGCAGGAAAACACAAACAGAGAGAGTCAGGGCAAAAGAAAGGGCTAGATATCCCACTGTAATAAAATTCAAACTCATCTGCTATTACTACTGTTACCAGATTGACAGTGATGATGTTTAATGTTATTAAGATTTCCCATGAAGTACAGTCAATATTCTCATCCTATTATGTCTCAGTTTAATTTTTCCTAAAATTTTAGTAACCGCAACCCACAAACATATTCCTCACTCACGCACTTATCAGGGTACCCTTACCTTGCCATGTACATGCCACCATATACCAATCTAACTACATTGTTCATTCTCCAGGAAATTATCACTAACAACCTGGAAAGAGACAGAATAAGCTAAGAATCTCCCCCTCATTAACAAAAACCCCATAAAACAGCAAATAGTAATCATAATTTAATAACTAGAGTGTCTGAAAAATGCAAACCATGGTGGTCACAGAACAGCACTGCCAGGAAACACTGCTCAGCGCGCCAGCATGCCTTCCTCGCTCTCCCCACCAGTCAAGCTCTCTTGACGACATCAGTGCACTTGGGCTTTCTTCCATGACTCAGCCTCAGATTTCAGAAGCTCAGGTGGCTTCATATATAAAAATATCCTTTCTTAGTCACGAAGGGCCTTATGTTTTGGGGGTTTGCTTGTTTCGTTGAGACAGGCTCCCACCATGTAGCTCGCTTTGTGGCATTCACAGCAATCCTCCTGAATGCTGGGATTGCAGGCGTGCACCACCATGCCTGACAGCCTCATGCTTTTTGTTACAAATTTTAACATACACTTTTATTTTGTTAATTCCTTTCTGCTCAGGTCATAATATATTTTATCATGATGTAAAAGATTTCGTAATGAAAAACAGCATCATAATATAATTTCTTTCCAGGAAGCCAAGTTCATTTTCTATGAACTTTTCTCCCCTTTGTAAAACTAGAAGTTGCATTTTTCAAATAAGAATTTCAATTTAAATAGATTTCCTAGTCCTTTAGCTACCAAATACATGGAACCCCCAAACAAAATAATTATAAATCAGGTTCTATAGAGTATCTTTGGTTTTAACAGAGATTTATATAATTCCACAAAGAAATCAGTGTTAAATTTTTCCTAACAACCAACTTCAAGCATTAGGCATAATAAGCTCAGTGGAGAAAAATTATGATTAAATGCTAAAAATGTAAACACAGAAAAAAGTAAATATGAAAACAAATTTATTTTTAATCATTTAATTACTAAAAACTTAGCCAGAAAATTGCATCATTCTAAACAAACTGTCTATACAAAAACAAGGGCTCATTCAGCAACATCTTTTTTTATCTGTGTTCCAAATAACGTTCCATCTATTGAACTTAGTCTTTCCTAGCAAACATTAGGATATATGGACTCTTTTCATGTTTAATATTCCATAAAACAGAATTGGCTTTCATTTTTGAAATTATAGTGATATTGCTACAGGGAAACTTTAAAATTGCTCCCTTATGACTATTTCGATTAGCCACTTCCTAAATCCAATGCAAAAAACAACAATGAAATACAGTGCTGATTTACCAAAAGATTCTTGTCATTAATTTCATTTTACCAGCCCAAGTACAAATTCAGAGAAAAGCTTCTTAAGTCCTGCAGTTGCAAATTCCTTTTGTAACTCATCCAATGTTGAATACTCTTTGACTTCAAATGCCAGAAACCTGCATTATACAAGAGAAACTCATGAATATGCCTAGATTTGTCAGAGTATAATTACCGATTCAGTTGCTTTTCCATCTGCAATAATACTAAATTATACCTTTTGTGTTCCATCTGTACTTTTGTCTCAAACAGTACACTAATCATTTTCTCTTTGCATTTCTTTCCATTCGAGTCCACGTCTACTTTGGAGGTTTTCTGAAGAACCAGGTATTCCTAAATCATAAATCAAAACATTAAGTAAATATCTTACTCAGAATTGCTAAGACTTTTTTTTTTTTTTTTTTTTTTTTTTTTTGTGGAACCAGGGATTGAACTCAGGCCCCTGCATAAGACTTAATTTTTTAAAAGCCATAAACTTACAGACTTCTTTTTCTGCTAAAAGAGTACTCTCTTTCAGAATCAGTCACTAAGAGAGTTGCACATGCATGGCAGAATAATGCCCTGGTAAATATGGAATAAAGAGCGATAAAATCAAACTATCAAGTTTAAATCTGAACTGGCCTACGTACTATCTCTGATTCTGGGCTGGTTACTCGAATTCTCTGTGCCTGAGTTGACCTCCTCTGTAAAACAGTGTTCATACAGGGCCCTACTGCAGGAAAAGCTGTGCTGACTGAATGAAATGGTCCACACAGTGCACTTACAGGAAGGCCTGACACCAGTGCTGTCACCTACTCACACGCACAAGGTGCCACTGCTAACTCAGCAACCAGGAGGAATCATCAGGCACACAGCACTCACCATTATAACCTCATCCGCACATTCTCCATCTTGGTAAACAATCTGATAAAAATTTAACGGCAGAATTCATATAAAGTGACGTTTTAAAGACAGCTTTAAAAATTCTTAGAAATGTACCATTTCTCTACATTAGCAGATTTCTAGTAATATGTGAAAGTGCTTGTTAAGTAATTGATGGTTCAATCTGAGAGACAATATTTACAAAACAGCTGCATTTATCCTAATATGCCTGATCTGGCTTAAAGAAAAATCTGAACCATTAAGGTAAATATAAGCAAGAAAATTAATTTGTCTCATTTTTTGTCAGCTAGTATTTTACTCAAATCAAAGTGTATAGATACATTATAAATTGCTTTAAAATATGTAGTTCCTTGGTCAGGTCCCCATCCAGAATATATATTTAATTTGAATTATTATTTCATCTATCTACTTAGCCCAGCATGAGTCTGCTTAACCAAAAGCCAAAGGAGTTTTATAATAAGAACTCACCTTGAAAAAAAAAAAAGATCGTAATTCTACAAGTCTTTAAAATTATAGATTATTCACACTAACTCTGTTTTAAATAAATTCTACTGAAATGATTCCTGACCCACCCTATCGGCAATTATAAAATTTAAGTGATTCATAACTCTTTTTAAGACTTAAAATATAATAAGCAGTGTTCCTTGCCTGGTGCCTCATAAAACAGGTTAGAAGGTTTAGAATAAGAATGTGAAAAATCTAAAGTAGATGATGGTTTTGAAAGCGGCTGCTGAGACAAGTCAGGTGGAAAACAGAAGTTAGGAAGGAGGTGACAGGCTGACGGCCCTAATGACTCTCCTACTGACACTAAATCTCATTTGTAAGGGACAAGCCTCTCTTTCCAGCTATCATAGGTATAAAATTAAGAGTGTCAGAATGTATTCTTAACTATCAGTATGTTACAAATTTTGGATACTATCTACAAATACACACTGCGCTCTGCCTAACTATGAAATGAAATATTAATATGCACAGCGCACATTTATAAAGTTGAGCTTCATGGATAATTATAAAACTAAACATTTTTACAAAAAACAGGTTTTTTCTTTTTAATAACCTGTCACTTGCATTAAATGGCATGATTTTTAAAATATATGTATCCCTGAGCTTTGCAAGTTTATAGTTGCAATTAGGAATTAGGCATTTTTGAAAAAGAAAATGAAAACTCATTAACGTGGTAATCGGGAAGGCAGAAACATCTTAATGATTAATCAATCCCATTGTCATAAACACACTTAAAGACACATGCTTTTCAAGCATAAAATAAGGAGATTCATACTGAACATTTAACGTGGCACCTTGATGCTGTTTCTGTCTCCTTGCAATAAAATCAGTATTACTTTGCCCAGGAACATCAGTCTTCCTGTCAGCCTTAAATTTGAAGCCCACTTCTCCACGGTTTTGATGTATTTTGTCCTTGCTCTCATGTGATCTAAATGCAAAAGAGTTACCCACAATCCATCATCCACAGTCATGCTTATTGGGAAAGCGCACTGCTCACTGCCGCGTCCAGCTTCTGGTTGGTTGAGAACATGCCTGAGATTCTGCTGGATCCAAAGGACCAGCTCGTGAACCATGGGCTCCGGCAAAAGCTGCTCTGCCTGCTGAAGCAACTTCTCTTTCACAGCCACACACTGGCCTCTGGTCAAATGTTCCGAGTTAACTGAGATACCAGGCAGACATGAAGGGTAATTGACCGGTAAATGAAACACCAACTCTAAGGGTATATCCACATCTGTAAGGCCTTCAGCTTTTGTGTGAATTCTGAACACAGTCCCGTCTTTCTCTGGAAGGCATCCAAAAATAATCATTAGTTGCAGATAATTCAATTTGAGTGAAATACTAATAAGTTAGAAATTTTCTTTCAAATGTCAGTTTATTTCTCATGGGAAATCTGTCTTATTATATGAAGAGCCAGACAATACTAAGAAAGCACATCAATGCACATATGTGTATGGTAGGAAGAAACAATCAGCACCTGGCACTTACCTGGCATTTATACTATCTCTTATTTTTATTAAATGACCAAAAATTATTCTCATTATACAATCTTTTCTTCTAGCCACACTTAGTTGATAAACTGGAACTCACTCATAAACTCTTATGATCTTTCAAAGAAAAACTGCCACATGTACATGTAAAAAATCAGTAACTACAAAGGTATATATTAAAACCTCAAGGTCACTGTGTGGGCACACTAGAATTCGAGGCTGCGGTATGGCAGATACACTGGTGACTCTGTATGACACTGTAACTGCCTTTTCTTAATTTAAATGTATTACTATCAGTGTAATGTGAAGTTGCCAGGTGAACTGAAATTGAGTAGACGCCAGTTCAGCCTCTTCTAGCCCAGGAGAAGGGGGGTGCATAGGATATGAGATGAAATATTCTGCTCTCTTTCAGATTTGCTCAGCTTCACCCTTCTGATTTGTTCCACACCACTTCACCCCACTTTTCAAGGAGTTGATAAAACGTCAGGCTGACTCATTCTGCAGAGGGCAGAAGCACACGGATCAGAAGAGCAGAGAACAGAACTGGGTGCAAATGAATCTCTTTGAGGTGAACTTGCCTCTCTACCTACTTTCACGTATGCCCTTGTTTTATTCTCTTTACAAGGGAAGCAGTCGAGTCCTTCTCATTTTCATACCTGGACTGCTGCTTAACAGCCTCAACAACTGAAACCTGTATATCCCCACTATAGGAACCCAACAGAATATTAAAATTGCTTCCTACTCATCCAACTCCATGTAGATAGAAGCCATCATTAGAGATTCTGATTCACACAAGACCAAGCACATCAACTACACAGAATTTTTCTTTAAAAGATGTCAGCAACACCTACAAGGAGTCACTATTTTAGGGCATTACCCAGAAACACAAGCGGCAACTATCCTGAAGATGATTATTTACAACTGAAGTTCACATTACATAAGTAAAATGTGTATTATATAAAAATTTTCCAAATTCTAACATGGTACATTCCTCTAAAATCTATCACATTTCTTACAACCTCTCTTAAAACCTTTTTCATTACTTTTTAATATATTCTATTTCTAAAGTAGACTTCTTATATGTCATTTAGATGAACACATTTTGCTGTGAAATGGGTATTACCATGGACCTGCAAATAACATGTGAACATTAAACTGAATAAACCCTCCAGTTTTTACTGAGGGGAACCACATTTTCTCAAGAGGAGAGAGTACAACTTTTAAACATCTTCATTCGTTCATTGTTCAACAACCGTTCTTTTCAATCATACACTATTGGGCTTGGGGAGATAGCTCAATAGAATAAGTGCTTGCCTGGCAAGCAAAGGGTCCTGAGTTCAATCCCCAGTTCCACA
>PVKA01027871.1:0-30039 GCA_004027165.1 Ctenomys sociabilis | reverse complement strand
GTGACCTGCCACTCCAGCTCCCCAAGCGACTTCCGACTCATTGCCTTCTGCTGTCCACCACCGCCAAGCTAGAGCCTGGCCCGCCCTCCACTCCGCATTATTATTTTATTATATTTTTAGAACAGGGTCTACAGGGTCTCACTACACAGAACGGCCTCATAGTGATCCTCCTGCTTTCAACCTCCCAAATGCTGGGTTTCCCAGCGCACGCCACCACGCCCAGCCTCGATCACCTTCTCAGCATGCCCTGGGGCGGGGCCAGGGATTGAACACACACCAGGGATTGAACCTGGTCCCTTGTGTCTGCCTAAGCAGGCGCTTTAATCTGCTGAGCTATCTGGCCAGACTTCCCCATTATTATTACTATATTTTTTTCTTTTCCTCTCCATTATTATTGACTTAACCCTTAAAATAATGCTCCTACTTCCTCCTCACCCCCTTTCTGTGCTGTGGATGAAACCAATGGCCTCCCGCATGCCCTTGGTTTCACCCCCAGCCTCCGGCCACCTGTTGCCCCGTAGTGTGGGCAACTCACTCCATACTCCTTTACGGGTCATGGGGGCTTGGTACAAACCCGCTGCAGCTCTGTGGGGCTCCCCACACGCCACTTCTCCCCGGGGTGTGTGCAGTGTGCGTGGGCCTACACACAGCCTCCCACCTGTGTGACCCGTTAACATCCGTGGGGGGCCGCCCCTTCGTACCTCTGAAATGTCTCCTTATCCCTCTGTCGGGTGTGTGGAAAATCACAGGCCACCAAGCTGTCATTGCCTTAGGCAGGACCTGATGTGACTGCAGAGCTGACAGGAGCCCCTGTGGGAAGGCCCTAAACCATGTCATACTGAAGAGACAAGAGGAGACCCTATGGGGAGGAAAAGAGGTGCCATACCCCAGGAGCAGAGACTGCAGGGATCTCAGAGGGTCTAGATCAGAAAGCCCAGGGGGAGACAGAAAAAGGGTGTCCTCGGGAGCCCAGGGGTAGGGATGGAAGCACTGCTCGCTTCTTGACCTCAGACTTCAGGCTCCAGCGCCGCCCGAGAAGATATTGTTGCTGCTGGCTAGTGTGTGTGTGTGTGTGTGTGTGCGTGTGGGGCAACCACCTTGGCAGCTTTGAAAGGGTCACCTGCTGTCTGTTGTACCATCCCTGGGTGACCAGAGTCCAGGACTGGCTGCTTGGTTTCTATTAAAAGAGTCTAGGGGCCGATGAGATAGCTCAGTGGTCTAAAGTGCCTGCTTAGGCAAGCTTAGGGAAGTGCAGAGACTACTGGTTCTATCCCCAGCACCACATCCCACACCAGCCCCGCCCTCAGGGTGGGCTGAGTTGGCCACACACACACACACACACACACACACACACACACACACACACCACACAGGTCTAATGTGAGCCACATTGTTGTGTGGTACACAGAGGTGGGTGTTTCTAGAATGTTCTGCACAACCTCACCCGCCACCCCAGGGCTTCTCCCTTGCTGGTGGCCCTCAAAGGGCCTGGATACCAGGATTCCCTAGGATCCTGTCCTTGGTACAGAGCCCTCCTTCAAACCAGGGGTCCCTGATTTGCATCAAACCCCCACAGAGGGTTAAGATCCTCCTCAGGCTGGCCTGAGTTTTCAGGCTAGGCTCTGTGGCTTTCACTGCAGGGGGTCAACTCTAGCACACCAGCAGTCAGTCTTGCCAGCTCCCAGCTGAGGCTGGGGTGGGTGGGGGGAAAGGGTGCAGTTAAGATTACTCCAGGCCTAGAATATAGGATGCCAAATGTTACATGGGATACGCTAAAAATTAAGCTTACCTTGTTACTCCACACATTTCTTTGTTTATTGATGTTTTTGAGATAGGATCTCACTATGTAGTTCAAAGTAGGTTTGAATTCACTGTGTAACCCAGGCTGGCTTCCAACTCATGGTAGCCCTCCTGCCTCAGCCTCCCCAGTGTGGAGATTACAGGTGTGCACCACCACACCTGGCCAGTGGATGCATTTTGTTGTGAACTGTTGTCCTTGTTTGCTCAGCAATTGAAGCAATATATAAGCTAGAACTTGGTGACACTGATGGCCTCAGGATTTGCCCTTTCCAGGCCAAACAACACATTTAGTACTCAGTTGGCCTCCCAGAATCAATTAACAACAAGTACCAAGGTACTACTGTATTCTCTTTTTTTCTGAAATTGAAATGTACCTGGCCAAGTCTCAGAATTTTATCTACCAACCCAACCTGGGCTTGGGCCACTGGCGGGCCGGCTCTGAGCAGCACAATTGATCCAGGGTTCTTTGTGACTGCATTTGCACTTAATATGATGGCAATGGGAGCCAATGCAGGGTGCTGAGCAGGGGGAGGGCAGCCTTCATTTGAACTGCAGAAAAGTCACTGGGGTTTGATGATGTCTAAGAGACGACGCTGAGCCCTGAAGCAGGACAGCCATGTGTGGAAGGTGGTGAGCTGCGGGGGGTGTGCTGGGGTGGGTAGGAAGCCTGTGGAACAAGCAGAGGCTGTTCTCAGGGCTGTGGCCTGCACCCCTCTGTGGGTGAGGGAAAGTGAACAGCATGGGGGGGAGCTCAGGACAGGCCACAAGGGATGAGCCCACAGGTGGCCAGGGCTGAGCAGCAGAGGTCCCACGGCTGTGAGGAATCTGTCTGCAATGGCATCTGCAGCCACCTTGCTGGTGGGGCGAGGGCAGAGCACTGCAGGGAGGTGGTGTCAGGTCCTGCCACTGGCAGTCAGGCAGGAGAGAGGGACAAAGGAATGTCTCTAGAGTCCTGCCGGCCCCAGCCCAGGACCCAGGTGGCCCTGGGGGCTGCAACCTGCTGTAGCAAGGGTGGTGGCCGAGGCCTGCCGCTCCAGTGACACAGAGCCCTAGGTCCATGCAGGCAAAGCCCAGGGCGGTCTGTCGTCTTCTCTGCCTGACCAAAATCCTGGTGCTCCTCCATCCCCAGGGACTGCCTGTGTGATTCAGGGCCCATGCATGACAGCAAGGGACAGGCCCCGAGGCCATCCCATCAGGGGAGAGCAACCAAGACTCTCCCCTCACCGCCTGCTCTGCAGGCTCGTGCAGCAGAGAGCTCTCTGCTTGTATGTGGTCGAGGTGTCAGACGGGCTGGCTGCTGCCTGCTTCTTTCCGTGGTTCTTATTGCTCAGCCTGGCCTCCAGGAAGCCTGAGGAAGGCGTGGGCAGAGCCCACTCATCCATGGAGTCTGTGCTGGGGTAGAAACTTCGGCTCCGTGGCAGTCCCAGGGAAAGAAAAAAATACCGGGTCCTCCCTTGGCCAACAGTCTCCCATGGCTCCCTAGAACCCACCGCCGCACCTCCACACCCTTCAGCTGTGTCCAAGGCCCCCTGGGACACCCTCTATTGCCTCTCCATCTTCTTACACTGGCCAGACTGGACCATGCTCTGCACCTGTCACCCCCCAGGTCACCTCCTCAGTCTCTGCCTGCCTTCCACCTTAGTCTAAACCCAGCTAGGCCTCCACGTTCCATCCCAAGCATCTCATTCACTGCTGCCAATCTCATCTGTTTACTTTTTCTCCTGCCTCTTGTAGCTACACTGTCACCTCCCAACAGCCTATTTTCTCCCTTCCTGCATGGCCCGGTGTGGTAGGTTGGCAGGGGCATCGGTAAAGGCTCTTGCTGAATGTTCTACCCAGTTCGGATCCAGCGCATGCATGAGACCTTTATGCACACAGTGGTGCAGTTCAGTGCTGAGCCTCTGTATTCTGTGTTAGGAAACTGAGGCACAGAGAGGCTAAGGACGGCCCACAGTCACACAGCCAAGCAGCACAGGGTTCGGATGCACCTGAGCCTTTCTGAATTCAGGATCTGGGACTACCAGACCCTGCTTTGTCCTCCTGCTGGGATGTCCAGGGGCTGTCTATCAAGCTAGGGCCTCCAGCGAACAACAGAGAGGCCGCTGGGTCAGTCGACATTGATTCTGCTTTCAACAAAATTAGTTTCCCCTTTATTATTTCTTCTTTCTTCCCTGGTATTCACTTCTCCTGACTAAAGTTTATATTCAGGTCCGACTCTTAAGTTCAGTGGTTTAACCAAGACACTCCATTGCCACTGTTCCAGGGGAAGTCCCTGAGTTGCAAAGGCTGGGGAAGTGACCTCTCCGTTTTCTGCCTGTGGACAGACTGCATCTGTCAGGACCCTTTTGGTTGTCATGAGGGAAAAATATCCCAATTTGATGGGCAAATTTATGTATGACCTGGTGAATCCAAAGTGCTCAGATGCATGGGCAGATATCAGATCACAGCTTGCTCCAGAGGTAGCTTTTAGGTGCAATCAATGCTTCAGTCAGTAGACTGAGTAAGGCAGGTGGCCCGCCACAGTGTGGGGGGCCTGCTCTAGTTAGTTGAAAGCCTGGAAGGAGAAAGGAAACACTGTCTTCCGAGGAAGAGGGACTTCATCCTGTGGAAGACATGCTGGAATGTCACCTCCTCCCTGGGTCTCCAGGCTCAGGCAGTGCTGGAGAGCCCATATGCTCCAGAGCTGATTCCTTAAAATATCTTGTTTGGGTTTGTTTTCTGCTGCCTTGGCTTCTTGGGTAGGCTCTTTATAAGTGCTCAGAAGTCCTAACTTCCTCCTGCAGCTTAGCATATCCAGGGAAGGAAAAGATTAAAAAAAAAAAAAAAATCCAGTGCCGGCGAGATAGCTCAGCAGTCTAAAGCTCCTGCGTAGGCAAAGCTCAGGGTCTGCGGTTCTGTCCTTGGTACTGCGGCTGAGCCGGCCATAAATAAACGAATGAATAATAAATAAAATCGAGCCAGTGGCCTGGCTCCAAGTATGTGATGACCTAGGGCCAACGCTCCGTCTGTGATTCGGATGGCCCGGGCTGGCTGCGGCTCGCACTGGCCTCCTACCTACCCCGTGTAGGCGCCCTGCGGCTGTCCCTGAGCTTCAGTGAGGCTTAGCAAAGGGTACACTGTGGGGTGTGGCCCTGGGACCCCTGAGATGGGGGCGGGGCCAGAGCCAAGCTCAGGATGCCCTAAAGGAGCGGAAAATGAAGCCTCCCTGGAGCTGGGTCATGACTGTCCCCTCCTTGCCCCTTCAGTGGTTCTTGGGTCTTTTCATTCTTGCCCCAACTGATGCTTGAATCCGCTCTCAAATTCCCAAGTGGCTTCACACCTCCAGGGATGGGGAGCTCATTACCTGTCAAGGCAACCCAGGACTTGTTGGGGCCAGCTCTTTGGGAGAAAGTTCTCCTTCATGTTGAGCTCTAGCCTGCCTCTGAACCTCTGTTCATCACCCCAAAGTCTGCCCTCTCGTCCTGTCCCAGCCTCGCACCTCGCTGGCCCTATCCCTCCCACTCTCATCCTAGCCAGCTCTGCTGTGCGGGGCTCCAGACACCGAGCTGAGCTCTCCGTTCATGCTCTTGTTCCTCCTCCCAGGGAAGCACTAGTCACGTGTCCATTTCACAGAGGTGGAAGCTGAGCCCTTAGAGGTGGCTGCTGAAGGTCACATGACTAATACGGGCCGAGCAGGAGGCCCGCTCTGTCTGCAGATCTCAAATTCTTCGCCCACAGGCTACCCTGTCTTCAACTGTTCCTCAGATGATACAGTTTTGAGGACCCCCTGCTGTCTTTGAAGCTTGGTCCAGGGGAGCAAAGCTTCTCAAGGTAGGGTGCCAGGGCTGAACTGGAATGATTAGGATACTTCTAATTCCATATTGTGGAAAGCCCTCGCAAACTGGCTTGATTACTGGCTCATATAACTGCAAATTTCAGGGTTATACGGTCTCAGACTTGGCTTGAGCCAGAACCTCAAGCAACGTTACCTGGCTCGGACTCTTCCCCTCCCTCTGCAGCCCTTTACAAGGTCTTGGCCTCATTTTCTTGCAGGCCTTTCAGCAAATGGGATTTTACATTTTATCAGTTCACCAAGTGTGGGGGTGGGGAGAGGGAAGTTCCCCCTTCTAAACACTTAGGACGTTGGCTTGGCTCAAGCCATGTGCTCTCTTTCAACCAATGACGGGATTCTGGATCCTGTGCACTGATTGGCCAGGCCTGGGTCACGTGCTGAGCTGGGGCAGGTGGCCATTCCTGCCGGAGCCACGTAGACCAAAGGAGAAGTGGGGTTCCCCGAAGGAGAGCAAAGTGCTCTTACAGAAGCAGTGAGAATGGCGGGGCAGGCGGACCCGGGGTGCCAGTTGGGAGCCAAATCGTCCTTGTTGGTGGTGAATGGGCCATGTTCCTTACAGCTGGGAGGCAACGCCCCTTCCATCCTCCGGGTTTCTTACTCTCAGTGACACGTGGCAGATGTGTCAGTCGTCAGCGCCTATCCAAGCTCTGGCTCCGGGCTGCACACCCCGCAGCTCAGCCGAACCTCTCCCTGCTGCTCTCCCCTCTCCCCAATCTTCGCGCGTGTCCCTCTCATTCCATCGTGTTACATTCACGTGACAGGTTCATTGCCTGTCTGAGTCACTATCGTGTCTTCAGTACCTAGAACAGTGCCCAGCCCATATACTTAGGATTATTTGTTGAGTGAGTAAACAGGACCAAGCTCAGCCATCTGAGACTCCTTCACCAGTCCCACTGACTACCCCTATAGGGTACTGTCAGCTTGGTGCCTTCCAGTTCAGTTTGGGTCACAGTGAGTGTCAGAACTGAACTGTGTAATCCTTCACCCCTTTTTAAGCCTGCCAGGCAGGTGTTAACATCTTTTTTTAACAGATGAGGAACCTAGGGGCTCAGAGAAGTTGTGTAACTTACCCCAGGTCACACAGCTCCAGGTGTAAGAAGCTGAGACACAAACCCAACAGAGAAGCCCAGAGCCCGACCCCAGACCGCTGCCGGGGATCACTGCGGCAAACACACCCTGAGCGTCCACTATGGGTCAGGCAGCAGAGCAGGTTTCCAGGGACCACTTGCACGCCCTCAGTCTGCAGTCGTTCTGCAGGTGGGCGCTAGCATAGCCTACTTCACCAGTGAGGAAACTGAGGCTCAGAGCAGCTAAGCAACACTCCCTAGGTCACATCAGGAGTGCTCGATGCTGTGCTCCTTCGGGCTGTGTAGTGGCCCCTGCCCTACCCCGCCACCCTTGGGCTAGTGACTATGGTGGGCCGTTGTCCCAGGTGCTGGGGCACAGCCTCACAGAATGCAGGGAGTGGCTGCGGGGAGGGGAGGTCAGAAGACCGCAAGCCACAAGGGACAGACGACACATGTGGGTGTTTGAGCGCCTGATGGATAGGAGTGTGTGGGCTGAGCTGTTGGAGGTGCGGTGTGGATCCCAGGCAGGAGAGGATCACAGGCAAAGGCCCTGGGGTGCGGCAGGCTCGGCATGTTCCAGAGGCAACAGGGAGGCTGGTGGGTGGGTGAGGCATGGGGGTGGGGGAGAGAAGAGTGTAGAGGTCAGGCCTGCGGGACCTGAGGCCCACTGGGAGAATTTCCTTTGCCCTTCCCAGGGCAGGGGAAATCACTGCAGGATTCTGGGTGGAGCACTGACCGGACCTGAGTTGTGGTCAGGCGGCTCTGGTGGACGGCTGCTGTGGAGATGGATCCTAGGGCACTGGGGTGGGTGGAGGCACCGGAGTCTGGCCACAGAGCCCATGGTCAGATCCCCTCCAGGTGGAGGTGGTAGTGGGGGCGAGAGGAGCATGCAGCCCGAGAGGCGAGGGCAAGGCCCAGAAGCAGTGGTGCTTCCGGCAGGCCGGCCTGGGGATGACCCAGAGGGCTTGTTTTGGCTGAGAGCTGTTTGAGAGGCTGGTGGAGGCACGGGGAGTGGTTGAGAGGAGCCCAGAGGACAAAGAATGGGGTGCGGCCAGAGACTTTGAGGAGGGAGGTGTCCCCATCCAACAGTCCCCTGCAGCCACGGTTGATCATCTTGGGAGGCTCACAGGCATCACTGTAGCCATTTCACAGAAGAGAAAACTGAGCCTTGTGGAGGTAAATGGCCTTTCCAAGGCCCTCAGGAAGTCCAGGTCTGTGTGCAAAAAGGTGTGTAATATCCACGAGGAAGGGGGCGGCTGCCGTTTTAGTCAGGACGAATGGCAAGGAACCAAAGAGCCAATACTCAGGCTGGCTCAACGAAGTGAGATGAACAGGCGGTGAAGGTGTCAGACTGATTTACAGAACTGAAAAGTCCAGAGCGGGCTCTGGTCAGGCCCAGCTGGGTCGAGGGTCAGCGGAGCCACCACCCATCCCCCCGCTCCTATTCAGTTTGGATGTCCTGGGCTTTAGCTCCTTTCTCCTTTCTGGACCCTGTGGCAAGTGGCCGCTATGAACTTGGCTGCCATCCCAGAGGATGGAAGAGGTCCCTTCTTGGCAGGGTCCAGGACTGACTCTCCTTGGACACCTTGTGTCAGGTACACAGTGCTGAACCCCCCTAAGCCACGAGCCTCTCCCAAGAGGTGAGGTGGGGCAGGGAATCAGCCTGCCACCTGCCCCAAACCCAGGGGAGGAGCCCGAGGCAGTGGCCGCTCTTCACCAGGAAGGGCCTGGTGTTATTTGCAAAGGAGAGGAGGGTGGACACTGGGGGTGGAGTCCTCAGGGACGGGGGTGACCTCAGGCTGCCAGGCCGAGGTGAGACTGGGTAGGCCAGGGCTGCCCCAAAGCCAGTTCTGTAGTTGGGGAGCTCGGGCTTAAGCCATTGTCCTCTGCTTCCTCTCTGTGTTCTGCTAGTCCTTGGAAACAGTCCTGCTGGGTCTTGGGCTGGCCATGCAAGCACCTGGCTTCTCTGCAGCTTCTGTCTGTGTCCCACCTCCCTCAGCCCCTCAGCTCCATTTCTGGATGGGCCCCTGCCCACTCCAACCTCCAGGGCCTGTGCCAGAGCCACTGCCTCTTCCTGCAAACCTTTCGTGCCACCTCACAGTCCTGCCACAGCCAGGGGACCGTGCCACACTGAAACGGGATGTTGGGACCATCTTTCCCCACTGCCTGGGGTTGTGGTGTCTTCTTTACCCAGCCTGAGTGGGTGGGCAGGAAATGATGCCAAATAAATACATTATGAATGAAAAGCTTGTAACTGAATGATGAAAGGGCAGGGTGAAAGATGGAGGGAGGGAGAAAGAGAGGGAAGGAGGAAGGGAGGGAGGGGAAGAGGGTGGGAAGGGAAAAATAGACAACGGAAAGAAGGAGGAAAAGGGAGGCAGAAACCACCTATTTGAACAGCACCTTCTCTGGGTGCCTCCCCAGAATCCTGTGTTTTGAAGCCAGATGTGAATTTTGTTCCCAGCCCCTGTCATTTCTGGACGTGATGGCCATGCCACCCCACTGTCACTTCCTGTGATGCCAGGAAACACATCCTGCTGGTTGCCATCTTTTCCTCTCACCTCCCCTCTCCTTCTTGAGCCACCCTCTTTCCCCTAAGGTGAACAGGGAGGGTTCAATCTCTACTGACTTCTAAGGACCAAGGAACTTGCCGGTGCCCCAGTGGTACCTCCTCCTACCCCGGGAGAGGACAGGGGTGGCAGCGGGCTCAAGCCCATCTCTGCTGGGAGACACCGGCCCGAAGGAGGACTGGCTTGGGGGATGGGGGATGGGGGACACCGCTAGGTGCCCACTGTGTGTGCGTGTTTCGGACACACTTAGCGTTTGTTTCTCTAGTGGCCCTGGGGGACAGGTATTCATCTTCCAACTGCACCAGGGAGGAAACTCAGGCTCAGAAACTGAATCTCAAAGCTCAGGATTTGTGGAGTGACCAAACCACGGTCATGCAACTATGAAGGCATGTGGCCAGGGCAGTAGTACTCTGGGAAAGAGAGAAGGGTGGGGGTAAGGACAGGTTTGTAGTGTTGCCAACTTCTAGAATGGAAGTCCTCCCACCAAAGCTATTTTCAAACTACAATAACAGGTCTATGAGTTCTCAGATATTTCACAATCGCCCCTTGCAGACCCCTACCAGCAGCACCAGGCTACCGCTGACCGCCTGTCTGTCCCCACCACCAGGCCTCCATCACCCGCACCGACGGAGGTGGGGGACAAGCCAGCGTCACTGGGCTGTGGTGGTGGTGGTGGTGGCCCAGGACAGGGGAGGCCCCTCATTTTCTGGGTCTCTGTTTCTCTCTGGCTGTCCCTCCCGTTTCTGGGGTTCCTGTGCCTCTCCTGTCCATGGACTCTCATTCCCTTGTAGGAAGCATTTCAAAGACTGGTTTGAAAACAACCCAGTGAGACTGACTTTTACAGCTCTGCTCCCCACTGCTAGAGAACAGGACGTGAGAAGGCTGAATTTCCGGTGTGAAATGCAGTGTTGCTCTCTCAGAGCAGAGCAAGGGTCAGACTGTGGTTCTGAAGGACCCAAAGCCAGGGGTCCTGGAATCCAGCCTCGGGCAGTGTAGCTCGTGGGGTGCTCAGGCCGTTGTCTGTCCCTACCCCCTCCCCCTAGACAGGTTTTCTGGACTGTGCTGGGGACAGAATGTCCCACCACAACCACAGTCACGCCCCATTTATCCAGGCCCTTGCCACAGGGCAAGAGGGACCACCCACCCTGAGCCACCTCTTCCCGCTGTGGGTGTGACCTGGACAGACCACTCTGCCTCTGGAAGCCTGTTTCCTGATCTGCCTCATCTGAGGAAGGTAAGGCAGATTTGAGGTCTTCCCGTGGGACTTCCGGAAGGTGGACAAGATGCAGTGACATTGATTATCTGTCCAGAGGGCAGGGGCAGAGTTGGACGGGGAAAGGAGAGAGCCCCTAGAAATGCTACCTTAGCAGATGGTAAAACCATCATTCCTTGAGCCTCTTTGGGTGGAAACTTTCACTGGTTAGCTGCAGGGCCTTAGGCAGGTTGCTTAAACTACTTCTGGCGTGGTTTCTGACTCTGTAAAACAGTTTATAATCATCCTGCCACCCAGGAGTACTGCGTGGACTTGTGAATGAGTTAATATGTGAGAAGTGCTTAGAACAGTGCGAAGCATACAGTGAATGCTTAATCAATGGCAGCTGGTAGTATTATCATTAATTTGAATGGCCCCAGCGGTCACTCGGCAGAACACATGATATTTCTGGTAAACTGAAGGAAGCCTCAGTGGGGGACAGTCATTACTCACTTCCCTCAGAGACAACATCATAAGAGGTCCCCAGCCAGCCAGGCTCAGTGGCTTATGCCTGCAATTCTAGTGTTCTGGGAGGCTGAGGAAGGAGGATTGCAAGTTGGAGCCCAGGCTGGGAAACTTAACAAGACCTCGTCTCAAAAAAAAGAGAAAAGTGCGTGGGAATGTAGCTCAGTGTAAAGGCCTTGGGTCCTTCTGTCCCTTGTACTGACTACTCCAATAAGAAAAAAAACAACCTTTCAATCATCTGGTGATGCCTTTCTATGTCCTCATAGAAAGAATGGCAGTGACTACTTTCTTTTCCCCGATTCTTAGGTTTCAGGTGCTGGAGCACTGACTTGGGCTCTCTTCTGTGAATATTAGACTATAGCACCAATGTCTAATCAATTCCCAGGGCCTAGACACCTGGCCACACCCCTCCAGGAGTCACCTGACTCAGGCTGGCCACTCAGAGCTTCCTCAACCCCGACTGCTGTGATTGGTTTGCAGCGGGCCACGTGCCTATGCTGGGCCAATGAGAGCCTGACCTTGGCCCACGCTGGCTGCCCTTGATTGGGTGCTCCGTTGCTCTGTGCCTTTAGCTGTCTCAACCAAACTTATGCAGGATTCTATTGATCTTTCTCCATATCGTTCTCTCTGAGTGGAAGTGCACGCCTATAATCCCAGCAATCAAGGAGGCTGAGGCAAGAAGATGGCAATTTAGGAGTCTTGTCTGGGTAATTTAGCATGACCCTCTCTCAAAATAAAAAGATACCAAAAAAAAAAAAAAAGAAAAAAGAAAAAAAAAAGGGAAACTGGGGATGTAGCTCTTTGTGGAGTCCCTTTGGTTCAATCCACAGTACCACACAAAAACTCATTTCATCCACACTTGGATTACATTCCTGTAATCCCAGCTACTCCAGTGGCCAGCGCAGACAATTTAGCAAGACCCTGTCTCCAAATGCACACACACACACGCATGCACACAACAGCAAGGCTGCCACTGCACTCTTGACAGTGGGGGAAGCCCTCGTATTTACTAGCGTACAATTTTAAGCACCAAATGCTGCCAACATCTAAGCCTCTTCTTGCATCTGAAAGAAAAGTTATTCCCATTCCACAGGTAGAAAAGCTGAGGCACCAAAAGTTCAGAGGTAGTCAATGTTTCATTTGGAACCTGGGTGGCTGATTCATCCTCTATGCCTCTGAACTACCTGTGTCTAATGGCCTGGTTGGTTCTGTTTTTGTTTGTTCCTTCCCGGTCCCAACCTCTCTCTCATGTGACGTAGGCAGGTCTTGACTCCTTATCTCTGAGCTTCAGTGTTGCCAGTTCTGAATGAGTGGCTGGGATCCCGTGTGGCAAGCTTTTTGTACCTCTTGGTACTCACAGCATTCCTCCTTCCAGAGTTGCCTTCCTTCCTTCCTCCTAGGGTGAGCCCTAATCTGGAGACCTAGGGCTCCAGAACCAGGGAGGCAGGGATCCTGCAGGCAGTATCCAAAGGTGGATCAACTGCCCACCACTGGCGAGGGCAGGGCTACTTCTATTGACCCATGCTGTCAGCATGGCAAAATGGCTGTTTTCTTCTCAGTCTGAAATAGATGGCATCTGCCTTTATGGCTAGGGGTGGGTGCAGGATTTGGAAGCAGGAAATAGTGCCCTGGAGTTGCCAAGCAGGCAGGGTCAACTCGTATGGCAGAGCTGCAGTGCATGCTGGGAAGAGGCCTGGGCCAGGGGCACCTTCTGGGCTCTGAGTCCCATGAGTGGCCAGGGTGACAGCCCCACAGTGAGTTCTAGTCCTGGCTCTGACACTCAGTGGCTGTGTGAACTCGGATAAATTTCCTTCCTTCCCTGTGCTACACTTTCCCTAGGAGTCGGAGGAGGAGAAGCAGCCTCTGTGGTGGAACTGGGTTGGATTATTTTGGTGGGGGAAACTTTGTTGGCTTGAGCTGGGTAAACTGACTTGGATTGAACTAGTTGAGTGGAGTTACAGAGTTGGCTTTGTTTGAGGTAGTTTAGTTGGATGAGGTAAATTGAACTGGTTTGGGCCAGTGGAGTCAGACTGCATTCTGATATGGCTAGTTTTGCTGAGTTGCTGCGTTGCATTGGGTTGTCTGACTTGGATGGATCAATGGAGTGGGTTGGGTTAAATGGTAGTCTTTTGAGTTTGATTGGTTGAGTTAGGCTTACTTAGATGGGTTGAACTCACTCTTGGCTGGGTTAGATGGTTGGGTGGTTGGATGGTTGGCTAAGTTGGCTTGAGCGAGGTTACTTGGGTAGAGATCATGGGTTGTATAGGTCCCTTGGGTTTCCACCTCTGGTCTAGCATAGACAGGTTGAGTTGTTGGCCTGTCAGGCTTGGTGGAGTGGCTTACGGACAGCCACAATACTGTGAGCTCTGCTCAGTCTTCACCTCTGAGCCAGGGCGGTGGGGGTGGTGGGCGCCTTGGCCACAAATAGCTGTGGGGAACACAAACAGTTTGGTCTTCAAAGCCCTTGGTGGTGGCGGCTGTAACTTTCCACCCAGCCCCAACAAGCATGTCTCTAGGTCTTGCCTTTGGGCCCAGCTGCCGCTTCCTCTGCAGGCAAACCACAGGGTGGGGGGCAGGAGGGGAGAGTTTGGGGGCTCTGAGTCTCCCCCACAGGAGCCAGGCGGGCCTTGCCAGGCAGCCCCCTGCTAGGCCCCAGGTGCTCTGCCTGGAGAGAGATTGCCTCAAGGGGGGGGCGCATCCTGCCTCAGCTGCCTTGGCAGGGCCGTGTGAGCCAGGCCTGGGGGCTTGGTGGCGGCATGAGGAGGAGGGCGGCGGGCAGCTGGGGAGCAGAGGTGGCCTGGTGGTTGAACTGCAGGGCTGGGACAGCTCCAAGATGTCTGGGACCTTGATCTTTACAGTCCCCACCTCTTAGCTGTGGGGGAGTGGAGGCTGGGCTGGACATGTGCTCCTTCCTTCATTCTTTCAAGTGCTATTTCTTAAGTGCTCAGCGGAGCCAAAGGCTTGGCAGGTCAGTGGACAGAGGAAGGAGGGATGTGATGGCTAGAGACAGGTTTCCTCAAAGTGGTGTGACCAGGCCACACTTTGTTTCCCTAGCAACCCTTCATCTCGCCGCTGAGGGGACCCTCTGCAGGCAGAGGTGAAGCAGGGACCAAGGCCAAACAGCAGGGCTTGGCACTTGAGGTCCAGATCTGTGACCCTCTTTCCCTGCCTCCTGGTCTGTGCCACATGCTACCCTCCTACCTATGCCAGCTGGGCCAACCTTCTTCCCCTGACCCCTGAAAAGGCAGAGCATCGAAACCTCAGGGCCTCCAGGTCGACACTAGGCCTGCTCAGCAACACACAGCGGGTGGAGGCTAGCTGAGGCTTCAGGCCAGGTGAATGCTGGCCCGGGCCAGAAGGCATGGGGCTCTGCAGGATGTCCTGCCGGCCCAGACTTGCTGCTTACGTCTGCGAGCCCTTGGGTACACCTGGGTCTCAGTCTCGGTCTCATCTAGGACAATGTTTATCCACCCTGGGCAGTTTACCTCTGAGGGGAGCTTCTGGCCCTGCCATGGCTGGGGGCACAATGGTACCTTGTGAGTGTCTGCCAGCGATGTTGGTGAACACCCACCGGGGCCCAGCACCAGGAACTCAGTGGTCCTGAGATTGAAAAATTGCTCTACAGTAACTGTTTACCCTGTTCTGTCTGGGACCGAGGGGATTCCTGGGACAGGGACTTCCTGTGCTTACACTAGGACAGCCCAGGGCATCTGGTAGAGTTGGTCCTCCCAGTTTCATCCTCCTAGAGCCGCTCCTCCATGACTCTCCCCACACAGTTGCCAACCTTCATGAGCACCCATATGTAGGGGCTTAATAGTGTCCAGCCTGGCCAGCACTCGGCCGGCCCAGTGGGCCTCATTCTTAAGACACTATTGCTCCTGGGCCTTTCTTCCTGCCAGTCTTTGTCCTTCTGCTCCCAGGGAACACTGCTGTTCCCTCTTCCCTGCCCGTCCCTGCCACAAAGCTCCCAGCCTAGGCTCCTCTGGGAAGCCAGCCCGTTCAACCAGAGAGCTCTCCCTCCTTGCTTTCCACCACCAGATGCCCGTCCCCTCCGATGGAGCATGGACCATCAAGAGCTTCTCTCCGTTGCTGGGTCGGGGGCCTTCTTCTTCAACACTTGGAATTACCTGATTCCTATCCCATCCACAGCTGGACTGAGTGTTCCCTGGGGACAGGGAGGGTGGCAGAGGCACTTCTACATCCTGATGCTAGCTGTGGGCTTGGCATGGAGGATACAAGAGCAAACGTCCACTGGGTAGACCGCGGAGGCCTTTCCAGGTGCCCGCTCTGCCTTCTGCAGGTTCGAGGCACCCACACTGTCTTCCCTGCCCACACCCCTCCTCCCTTCAGCTAGTGCCTGGTACTGCATCTGCACATGACAGAGGCCCGATGGAGCCCTGAGAGCCTCATCCTCACAGCCCTCAGAAATGCCAGGGTTGAGATAGGCCACGGGGGGGGGGGCCTTGGGGCGCACAGGATTGCGACTGCTCTTCGTGGTGAGCATGAACACATCCTGGCGAATTATGGTGAATTACAAAAGACGCATGTTTTCGACTTGCAGTGTTCTCTGGCTCTGATGAGCAGTGACAGGTGGGGTTGGCAGTGGCTGACCTACACCACTGTCCTGCTGTATGACATGGGGCACATGTTTAATTTCTCTGGCCTCCAGGTTCCATATCTATGACCAGGGTCCATAATAACACTTCCGTCCCAGAGCTGCAGGGGGCCACACGCAGCATCCGCGCTCATGGGCACCTGTGTTCATGGTCAACACCAGAGGCGCTGCTCCGGCAACGGGGATTCTGTCCCTTTCCTTTTTTCAGTCCTGCTCCGCATCCCTCCTGCTGCTTATGGGCTTGTCTGTGGGCCCTTTGAAGAGGCCGCACTGCGACTGCGGCTGCTGCCCTGGCTGCCCTGCACCACCCCTCCTGTATTCCCTCTGGCCACCGCCTGCTGGGCTCACCGAGATTGTTCTGGCTGGGCAGGGTTGAGTTTATTTACTCCGCCAATGCCGAGATGAAGGCTTGCTGGTTGCCCATTTCCTGGCTGGTTGTTGGGTCTTCCATCTACCCCTAGGTCCCTCCACCCTTGCCACAAGCTCTCTCTCCCCACACCTTTGCAGGCCACCGGAAATCACTCAGAAGGCCCTCAGTCTCTTCCTCAGCAGGGACTTGGCACCTGGATCCAGCCAGGTCGGTGGCTGAGAAGGCCGCAGACTATGCTGGCTGAGCTAGGCCTACACAGAGCCACTTTCTGCCTCCCATGCATCTGCGCATTGTTAGACAGGAGCATCCTGAGTTTGGCTGGGAGGTGGCACCGGGGGGCAGTGACCTGTCTTCAACTCTCTGCCTTTTGGTTTGATGACTCAGGAAGAAACAGAGCCACACCCCATGAGTTTGGGCACCAGAGCCACTCTGTGGTAAGCCTTCCTCCCTCAAATGTTTCTTTTTCCAAATTTCAGTCATTCCAGTAATAGCTTCATCTTGCCCTAAATTCATCTTGCCTATAATCTTCCTTACTTCATATGTAAAAAAAAAAAAAAAACAAAAAAAAAAAAAAAACTTGATCCATTCTTTTTACTTGAATAAATTTAGCATCATTGTGAAAAATCATATTCATGACAATTACAGGTTTGGTTCGTTGAAGACTTTTTCCCCTCTACCCTTAATATGTTAGAAATACATGCAGATGGCAGATAGTGCTTGGTGTATGTCTTGGTTATTCTTCTCTTGCTGCTGGAACAAATTGCCTGACACCCTAAATGAAGGAAGGAAAGGTTTGTGTAGCTCACCGTTAGTGGAGGTTTCGGTCCATGCTGAGCTGGCTCCCAGGCAGAGCGGCACAGGGCAGAGGGCAGCAGAAAACCAGAGCAGAAAGGGAGGGGCAGCAGTGGAGCAGCAGAGGCCTCTCTCCCCTTTCTTACCCTGTATTCAGGCTCTCTGCCCCAGGGCAAGTGTAGCGCTCACACCCATAATCCCAGCAGCAGTCATATCCATAATCCCATCATTGGATCATGAATTAATCACAACCTCTGGAAGCCGCCCCATGACTGCATGAGGCTTTGGGGGACCAGCTAGACACAAACCACTACAGTGTGTAATCTAGAAAGCTGTCCTTGGAGATCAACGAAGAGGCCCATCTCTGTGAAGACCCTCCCAAGCTCTTAACTTCTCAGAGATGGCACAGCCTGGCCCTCCTGAGCCAATGCCGGCTCCAGAGATACGGAAAGCCTGTCAGTGTTGCCAGAATTGAGGGGCTTCCTTCCTCACCCTTCCCAGGCACCATGAGCACCCAGGAAGATACCATGTCCACCTTGGCTTTGCCGGAAGGCAGGGGTGATGACCATAACCTCATAGGGTCAGAGTAGCATGTTACAGGGTGCAAAGCCCATGGCGAGTTGTAGGCCTTTCACGACCAGCCTAAGGCCACGTGACCAGAAAGGCTAGAGCTGCTAGGTATGGTCCAAGCCTCCAAGTCTGATAGCTGGGAAGACCTGAAGGTGAGTTCTTTCTTGTGCTTCCCAGGGGCTGTGTTCAGAGGTGACCTAGAGCCGCGTGGATGGGCACTGCTCAGAGTGGGAGTGGAGGACCTGTGTCCATCAGTGCCCATAGTTTAGGTTGCCATCAGGGCAGAAGTCCCACTCTGATGCTGACAGTCTTCATCTCCTATTTTATGCTTGCTAAAAAGGCTTAGAGTCGGGGGCTTGGGTAGATGACAGTGTCCAGCTGGAGTCTATGGCATTGGCAGTGGGCAGGATCTTGCAGTGGTCCCCAAGATTCCAGCCCTGCTGGTGGGTGGCCATACCTGAATCGTCCTGATCCTTTGAGTTGTGGCAGAGCCCCTGAACATTCCAAAGGACTCGTTCTGGTTTGTGTCTCGTTGTCCTCCTAAAGCCTCGTGTAGTCATGGGGTGGCGACTTCTAGAGTTTGTGATTAACTCATGCTCCACTGGGATTATGTGTGATCCAAGGCTGGGATTATGGGTCTTGGTACTGCTGGGATTATGGGTGTGAGTTCTTCCCCCAGCCTGGGGCAGAGAGCTTGCATGTACTACAAGAGACAGAGAGACAGACTTTCTTTTTGTTGTTGCTGTTCTGCCGCCATGAACTGCTGCCCTCTGCCCTGTGCCCCTCTCCCTTGGAGCCAGCTGACTATGGGCTGAACCCTCCAGTAACTGTGAGCTAAATAAACCTCTCCTTCCTTCATTTTGAGTGTTGGATATTTGTCCCAGCAATGAGAGAAGAGTAACTAAGACAGGACTCTATCCTGGAGTCCTGACCTCAACACAGGAAACGTTATTTATTTATTTATGTTTTAGGGAAGGGTTTACAGGGCGTTCAAGGTATCACTACCAGCTCGGACTGTAGTGATTTGCCTGTTTACAGCCTCCCAAGTGCTGGGACTACAGGCACACGCCACCACGCCCAGTCTCAATCGCTGTCTCAGCATGCTTGGGGGCAGGGCAGGCACGGCAGGCCCGGGGATTGAACCACCAGCCCTTGCCCCTGCTTGCAGGCACTTTAATCCCCTGAGTTATTTGGCCAGCCCTAACACAGGAAACTTGAAAAGAAGATGGAGAGTCCAGGGGTCTGCCCCGCTGGCCTGGCAGGTGCCAGACAGCTGCATGTGAATGCCCCACCTGGGACCACATGGCAAGGAATGTCCAGGGGCCTTTAGGAGCTGAGGGCAGTCCCCAGCTGACAGTGATGACACTGGGAGAGCCACTCAGCTACAATGAACTGAATTCTACCAGTAACCCTAGAACTTGGGAGAGGCCCTCAGCCTTCTGACACTTTGCTTACAGCCTGACGAGACCCCAAGCAGCGACCCATAGTGCACTAGGTCTGGATGCCTTCCTTCTTCCTTCCTTCCTTCCTTCCTTCCTTCCTTCCTTCCTTCCTTCCTTCCTTCCTTCCTTCCTTTCTTCTTCTTCCTCTCTCTCTCTCTCTCTCTCTCTCTCTCTCTCTCTCTCTCTCTCTCTTGTCTTTTTGACACAGGGTCTCACTATGCAGTTCAGGCTGACCTTGAACTCACTTTGTCGCCCAGGCTGGCCTCAAACTCATAGACGCCCTCCTGCCTCTGCAGCTCAAGTGCTAGGACTACCAGCATGCACTACTATGCCCAGTAGCTTTTCTATTTAGTATCCGGATGCAAGGGTTCTTTAAGAATTTCTTTTAATTACACCAGTTCAATGTTTAGAATCAGCACGGAGGGGTAAAAATGCTCACAACGTCACAGCAAAATGAAATGGGTGCTCCAGGGCGTTACATCTTGGGTGACTTGTTACGCAGCAAGAGCCTCAGGAACGATGGGTGACGTGCCCCTGCCCTTCAAAAGTCCCCACGTCTGTGGCGTGGGGATGTCAGCCGTGGTGGGGTCAGCAGCCATGGGATGCTCCCGTCTGTCCCCGCTGCTCCGCAGCCAGCCTCCCCCACAGCCGAGCATCTACTGCACACCACACCTCGGGGGCCGGTTAGGACTCTGTGGGGCTAGAGGAGCAGCTCACAGCCCTGCTACAGGGAAGGGACGCGGGGGAAGCCGGCCAGTCCCAGCCAGGCTGCACCGCCGGTGTAACAAATCAGGCTCTCCCGTCCTGGGGACAGGAGAGGCTGTCCCTGCCCTGGTGGCACTGCCTTCCAGGGTCGTGTTGATGAAAGCATGGCAGGGGAGGGAGCCCCGGGCCACGGTAGTCCGCGAAGGCACGCTGTCAGTGGAACATTTATGGATCTTATAATTATTTAATAGCTAACATCTTAAAATTATGCACTTACTATGCACCAGGCACGTGCTTTTGAGTGTTTAAATTTCAAAGCCAGTGGATGGTAGTGCTGCGGTCTCTTAAGACTCTGGAGGTGAGGGAAGCTGCTGGGAGGGGACAGTGGGAAGGACAGACCTCGGCCTTTCTGGGCCCAGACCCTAGCCCTTGCCTGCTTTCCTGAGGAAAGGCACAACCAAGCCCAAGAGAGGATTCCTCGCCCCAGGTGCAGGAGCCGGCCGGCCGGGGCAAAGGCTGAGGCCAGACTCTGCTTCTAGAGCAGGGGAGGAGGAGGAGGAGGAGGAGGAGGCATGGGGGCCGAGGGCTGGAAGCCCAGGCAGATGGCTGAATGAGGTGGTGACAGTGGCGAAGATGCCCACCTGTTGCTTGGTGAAGAACCTTCCTGTTGCTCTTTCGCAAAGCCTCCCTTTCTTTGTAGGCCCTAATGGTTACAGTCTGGCTGCGTCTGTACACACAGAAGCGTCTCAGTGGGCAGTGGGGTTATATCCTGATAGCTTCATTGTCAGTCAAAACCATTCATGACTCCCAACCTAGCAGACATCCAGCTTAGCAGCCGCGGTCCCTGGCCTGCTGCCAGCGCTAGGAGAGGGAATCGGGGAGCACATCGCGGGCCCAGCCAGAGATCCAAACTCAAAATCTGGAGTATGGTTTCTATTAAACACGTGCCACTCTCACACCATCAAAAATAAAACAATCAAGCCGGGCGTGGTGGCGCAGGCCTGTAATCCTAGCACTCGGGAGGCTGAGGCAGGAGGATTGTTGTGAGTTCAAGACCAGGCTGAGCTACAAAATGAGCTTAAGGCCAGCCTGAAATGCATAGTGAGACCCTGCCTCAAAAAGACAAATAAATAAATAAATAAATAAATAAAACAATCCCAAATCGGGACACCGTAAATTGGGAACGTTCTCTGTGTGTGATACCTATGCTCACATAGATTGATACTATATAATTTTGTCCTCACGGGCTACAGGTCCTTAGTGGAAGGCGGCCCAGGAGGCCCCTCCCAAGCCATCCCAGAGCGGAAGCCAGGGCTGCCTTTTCGTTCTCAGCTCAGGCTTTGCTTTGGCCTAGGTGGCCCCCGCGTGACAGTCAGGGTTCTAAGACAGCTTTCTCAGCCAGCCCAAGACATGTGGCCTGGGAGGGAAAGACTCCAAGGTGGGATCCAGGAGGCCAGGCCCAGAAGGAGGGTGGGTGATACCCTAGGCCTGTGTGGGAGAAGCTGACTAGGTAAGACCATCTGGTGACAATCCAAAGGGTGTCCCTGGGACAGGAAGGGGAGGCACCCAGGCCTGGGAGTGGGGAGCGTGGAGTGGTTGCAAGGACCTACTCAACAGGCGTATTTCTTGGGGAAGAAAATGACATTTGGAAGCATGGTTGGTACCGGCTCAAGTCCAGTTTTGGGCTTTGTAGGCAGCAGGAGCCACGGGAGGTTTCTGAGTGAGGACATGTGACCTTTAGCAAGCTTACTGTCCCTGTGCTTCCAGAGGGCTCAGCTTCTTTACAGGAACATGAGAGACTTGCACTGGGTCCGAGATTGCACACACCTGGCGCAGGTGTCATTGTCTAAAAAAAAAAAAAAAAAACTGTGTTCCTAACAGGCATCACCAGTTGATCCCTGCACCCTCTCCTGTTGAGCTGAATTCAGCTCTGCAGCACCTCAGCCAGACTATACCAATCACACCAAGTCAGCCCGGAGGATGGCCTCAACTAGCTGAGGACAGGAGGCTGATCAGTGAAGCCACAGTGCTTTTTACCTTCCAGATGAGCGTCCGTCCCATCCTGGCTGCCGATCAACTCAGCACTTACGGCACCCAGTCTTCAAGGAGGGAAACTGAGGCTTCACAAAAGTTGCTCTCAGGGTTCCACCCAGGCGCCAAGGGCCTGACCCCCACCCGTGCTCTGCTTTATGTCCCAGCATAGTAAAGGAGGTAACAGAGGCCACTCCTGCCTTGCTGATGTTGCCACTATACAGGGGCTCGCTCCTGTCCCTGGCCACAGCCCTGGTGGTCTCAAGATGCGGAGTACAAGAAGCTTCTGGAATTATTGGCAAGACAGACGCCTGGTTAGTTAGAAAAACATGTGGCTTGCTCTTTCCCCTCCGCCCCCTCCAACCGCCACCACCTTCTAATTCAATTTCCCTTGAAAAACAATGGTTTCAATGAAGGGGGAAACAAGATTTTCCGAAACTTCGTAAAGTTTTGCAAAAATAATTACCCCTCAAACTGGTAGGCTGCCTCCCCCTTCCTCTGCGAATGAACATCTCTGGGATATTTTCACAGGCCCTCAGCCCCAGCTAGACATAGCCTTGTCCCCTGACCCCATTGCCCCCTCCCCGTGATCACCTCCCCTCCTGGTGGCCCCTGCTTCTTTCGGGGAGAACTGGCCAGGAGCAGTGGAGGCCCGAGGGTGCTGGCTATCTCCAGACCAGGCCGAGACAGGCCAATCCCTGGTACAAGTCCCCCAAGCTGGCTCTGAGCTCACCCACATGGTGCTAGCCCCTCCCCAGAGATGGGCACAGAGAACCGAGGGGCTGGGGGACCCCAGGCTTTCTATCCCAGGTGCTTTCCTGGCAGCATTGGAGTGGAGGCCTCTTGGGGAGGGGGCCTGCTTGTTGTCACCCTGCAGCCCATGTCCTCCTAACTTTGTGTTCCCCAGGGCCCAGCTGCTATGGCAGGCTGTGCTGGTGCCTAGGGGACTGGCAGAGTCCCCTGCCCTCACTCAGATGTGTTGGCAGGCCGTGGACACCTCCCAACGCCAGCCAGTGCAGCCCCCGGCTAAGACTTCCTCCCTGTGTACTCTGCTCACCCTTCCCACCCACCTGGGCACTTGGAGATCCCGGGACCTCAGCAGCTGGCAGCTTCCCAAGTCCCTATCAGTGCCTGCCTCCACCCCAGGATGCCCCATGGTTCTCTGGGTGTCACCGCTTTAACACTCCCTCTGAGACAGCCCCTCTGCTGCTCCCAGAGAGGCTCCCCCAGCTGCTCTCTTTCTGGGTTCCTACCAGGCCTCCTGCTTGGCCTTTACTCCCCAGTGACCACTGGCCCCTGCCCCGAATCCCATTCTTTTTCTGTAGCCAGAAGATGAATAAATGCATAGAGGTGGGACCCCGGGTCCCCCAGAGAATATGTGCCAGGCAGCCCTGCTCCCACCAGAATCTCCAGCTGCCTGTCCTGCACCCTTTGCTCCACTGGGTTAAGAACAGTTGTCCCAAACTTGGACACAGACAGAGAAGACAATAAGCTTTCCTGTTGCCACACTGGAGCACAAATGGGTCCACTAGCGGTGTTTGTTGCAGTCTGAATATTCGTGTTCCCAAAGATACATTGGAACTTGATTACTAATGTGATGGTTCTGGGAAGACAGGACCCTGGGACGTGCTTAGGTCACAAGGGTGGAACCCTTTTGAGTGGGGTTAGTGCCCTTATAAAAGAGGCCCCAGAAGCTGAGCATGATGGTACATACCTGTAATCCTAGTACTCTAGGAGGCTGAGGCAGGAGGATCGCAAGTTTGAGCCCAGCCTGGGAAACTCAGAAACTTAGTAAGACCCTGTCTCAAAAATCAATCAATCAATCAAAACAGCATAACAACCCAGAAAAATGCTTAGGAATGTATCTCAACGTGGTGGCCCTGGGTATAGTCCCTCACCAAACTGAGTCTTCAGGTACCTTGATCTTGGCTTTCCCAGCCACTAAAAGTATGAGATGTTATTTTCTGTTATTTCTGAGCTAGCTGGTTTGCGAATTTTCCAAGTAATCCGGACTGACAGTATTTCACAAATCAGAGGTGGATGCCTCTTAGTATGTGTTTTTTTTTTTGTTTTTTGTTTTTTGTTTTTTTTTTTTTTTTGAGACAGGGTCTCACTATGCAGTTCAGGCTGGCCTTAAGCTCACTTTGTACCTCAGGCTGGTCTCGAACTCACAACAATCCTCCTGCCTCAGCCTCCCGAGTGCTGGGATTACAGGCATGCGCCACCATGCCCAGCTTAGTATGTGTTTTTTAAGTAAAGTTTTTTTTTCCTTTTTTTTAAAATTTAGTACAGGATCTACAGGGTCTCACTACACAGATTGGACCCATAGTGATTCTCCTGTTTTCAGCCTCCCAAACACTGGGGTTCTAGGTGCGTGTCACCACGCGGGGTCTCAGTTGCTGTCTCAGCATGCCTTGGGGGTGGGGGACAGGGCCCTTGCGGGATCAAATCCCCGTCTCTGCGTCTGCCTAAGCAGGCACGTTGGTCCGCTGAGCTATCTGGCCGGCCCTAGTATGTGCTGTTAAAGGGCTTAATTGAAACATTATAGATGTTAGAGTACAGAAGAAATTCTTGATTTTTAACCTGTTAGAATATTTGTCACACCAAGCCAATTCTCTCCACATTTTTTCTTCAGGAGCCCCTGAGTCCATCCCTGTAGCTCTCCTTTGAATCAGCTTTGTCATCTTCCTGGAATCCTCCTTCATGAGTTAAAACATCAAAATCCGACCTCTATTTAATGTACATTTGAGGGAGAGTTAAGCCTTTACTTGAGTTTTAAAAATCTGTGCTTTGGTAGTTTACATACCTCCAGCGATGAAGGGCTCATTACTTATCAAGGAATCTGAGAATCTTAGGTTTATTTGTGTATTTATTTATTTTTTGTGGTACTGAGGATTGAACTCAGGAACCTGCACTTGCCAGGCAAGTGCTTATTCTACTGAGCTATCTCCCTGGCCCGGAATCTGGGAATCTTAGGAGGGTGCCTCACACATCTTAGAAGTTCTATAGTCCTGTAGCTGTGCATTTAGCCCTGGCTCTCTGCTCACAGAGAATTCAGGAAGGGAGCCAAACCCTTTATCCCTCCACAGTCCTTCAGATTTAGTCATTTCTCTCTGCTCTGCCATGTAAAGTTCATATTTTGTATGCAGAAAAAAGAAGATAGTTAATAATAAAGAGTTTACTCCTGTGCAAGAAGAATGGGTTTGAGAGGAGGTGCTGCCTTGTACAGGGCCTAGGGCTGTGCAGAAGAGCAGGAGATGCTGGGCCTCCTGGAACCCCTCCCCACCTCCAGAGGAGCCCGCTGGCAGAGCCTGCAGCCACACAGGCCTCCCTGTGAGTCCTTCCGGCTCCTGGGATGAAGGTCAAATCCCTGTGTGATCTGGTTTGGGCCCAGCCCTGTACTAACTGGAGTCTTATCTCACGTGAAGCTCCACTGCCCTCTGCATTGCAGAGGCCTTTTCACTCCCCTGGGATTAGTGTGATCCTCACTCTACTGGCCTGTCATGCTGCTCACGGAGTGCTCCCCCTGGTGGAGCACTCCCTGGCCTGGAGCTCTCTCCCCTCCTAGTGCACTCCCAATTCTGGAGCATTCTCCCTGGAGTACTTCCTCTCCTGGAGCACTCCCTCTCCTGGAGCACTCACCCCTCATAGGGCACTCCCCATCCTGGAGTGCTCACCCTGGAGCACTCTTACTGGAGCACTCCCCCTGGAGCACTTCCCCTCCTGGAGCACTCAACCCCTAGAGCACTCCCCTCCTCTTGGAGCACTCGCCCCTCCTAGTGCACTCCCAATCCTAGAGCACTGTCCCTGGAGCATTTCCTCTCCTGGAACTCTCCTCCTCCTCCTGGAGCACTCACCCCTCTGGAGCACTCACCCCTCCTAGGGCACTCCCCATCCTGGAGCATGCCCCCAGAGCACTCGCCACCACACTCAGCTCCTGACTTCCCAGTGTTTCCCAACAGGACTCAGCCCCCCCCACTTATGGCAGAACCATGCGGTGACCGTGGCCACCATGCAGGCTATAGACTCTGTCCACTTCTGCACTGTCCTCTATTTTGTCCCCAGGACTCAGCTGTGCGTGGTGAGGTGTGGACACCTGAGCCCACGGGACCCACAGCCTGGCCCTAGAAGCATGGGTAGGAAGAGTTTGCAGAGTGACTGAATGCTGGTGCAGGGAAGAGCAGGGCAGGTGGAAGGTCCACTCCTAGTCACGCGGCTCAGGGGATGAGGGACACAAGGTCTGGGAGCCCTCCCCGCCCCCAGCCTTAGCCCCAAGCGGGCAGCAGGCTGAGGTCTCTGATGCAGAGTCCCCATAAGGTAGGTCCTTCATTTATATCTCATGGGTGGAGAAAATGGAAAACAGAGAGGTTGAGTATGTTACTGAAGGCCACACAGCCTGTCTTCGTCACTTTGCCCATCACTGGGAGATGGTGCTGGACACCCACAGCTCACAACGGGAGAGGCTTATTTTGGTTCATGCTTCAGCCCACCATGGGGCTGCTCCAAGGCAGGACAGCAGGGCAGAGGAGAGCAGAGGCCATGATGAGCTGCAGATGGAGAAACTGAGGCACAGGGGTGCAAAGCAGTGTGTCCAGGCATACACTGCTGGGAGGCAATTAAGTACAGGTTTTAAAAGCTATCCAGTGCACACACAGTGGAGAATCGCTGATGGAGCCACGTCTTACTTTATAGGTCAGTGATGACCACTCAGAGAGGGCAAGTAACTTGCTCAAGGTCGCACAGTGAGCCAGCAGCACTAGGACAGAATCTCTACCCCACTGACACTTTTCAAGGTTAATGGTGAATAAAGTAATGGTAGCACCATGCTGCCCACCTGATTCCCTGGGCCCCAGCCACTCCAAGCCACACCGCCTAGCCCGGAGGCTGATTTCTTTGCCAGACTGTCCATTCTGTGGCAGAGGGAAACTCCACCAGGGGGAACGGTGGCAGCTGTGCGGCTGCTTTGCTGGTGTCTGCGGGCTTTTCTTCCTCTTACCTCTCGTGAGATGGCTTGCAGGGCTGAGAGCAGAGCTCCTTGTGAACCAAGGAGAGGCTGAACTTCTGCAAAGATGCAGGGGTGAGGAGGGCTGGTGAGGAGGTTGTCATGACCGGGGCCCAGCCTGGCTGACATCAGCAGGCCAGGCTGGGTGTGGGCACGTGGCTGAGCACCTGGACACCGGGCTCAGGACTCTCCTCCTCTCCAGGCCAGCTGAGTGACAGTGGCCGAAACCTATGCCCCCTCCCCCCGGGGGGATCCCAGGACGCACGGAGTAGAGCTGCATGGGGTGCTTCCTTCTCTCTGGGGAAGTGTGTGCATCCACAGCAGTATAGACCCTGTTCTAGAATGTTCCTGCTATACTAGATGACCCTGGCCAAGCCTCTGCCAGTTCCCCAGCCTTGATTTCCTCCTCTGGACAGTGGAAGGGCGTGATTTCAGGGGGCCCTTCATGCCCAGTAGTTTGTGACTTTCTCCCTCTGTTTTTAGTGACTGCGGGGCTGCACATCTGCTGGCCTGACCCCGGTGCTGTTGGCCCAGTCAAGTCAGGCAGCGCTGTGTTGGGCCCTCCCTGGACAGGCCTGGGCACCTTCTCTTGGGTGCCCCTGCTGGCTTCTCTGCACAGCCGTGGTGTCTTCTTGAAAGCCTTTGCCCAGTCTTCATTCTCCTGATTGGCCATTTGCCATGGGCCCAGGCCTGTGACCGGATGTGAGTCGCTCAGCGTGGCCCGAGTCTCGGAGCTCTGCTCCACACCACTGGCTTTGCTGAGGTAAGGCCAGTGCTGCTCCGTACAGAGGCGGAGGACACTCCCAGCAGCGGTGAGGGGCCGGATGGCCAAGCCCCAGGCCCCGCTCCCCACTGCCCAGCTGCCCCTCTTTTGGCCTCCAGATGGCTCCTCTTCCCTTACTTAGCTCTGGGCATAAGAAAGACCCTCTTGGGGACAGATGGCTCTCCTGGCCCCTGCAGGAGGTGAGTCAGGACAGGGCCAGGCCTGAAACCTGTGGCTTCTCCCCAGAGGAGAGGGCATTGTCCCAAAGGTACAAGGGGGTACAATTATGCCAGCCTCTGTCCCTATCTTCACACATCTGGAATAGTGGTGGGTGTGAAAGAGAGCTCCTGGGGCCGAGAGGCCCCCTCGGCCTACAGAGGTGATGAAGCCCAGGCCCTTCCTCTATTAACAACACTGGGCTTTAGGGTGTGAAGTCTACTGGGTCATCTAGTCAGGGGACTGTCCGCTCCTCAGCCTCGACCCTGGCTGCAGACCAAGCCTTGCTTCCCAACACACAGTTCTGGCCACGCCCTGGGCCTTGATTGGGCTCAGACAGACCCATGACCACAGCCAGCACCATAACCGAGGCAGCCATGTCAGACAGGCCACAGGTGAGGAGGAGAGTGGGCGGTGGGCCGGGGAGTGGGCGTCCTGTGCGCACAGGTCACCCCTGCGGTGACCCAACACAGCCGGGACCAGCTACACAGGGACTTCACTGGCCTCCAAGGGCTATGGCCAGGTCTCGTGGGGCCCAGCTACGCCCCACCCCTTAGGCTGAGGTACCTCTGCTGCCTTCCGTGCTCTGGGGGCGGGCGACACCGGTGGGAGCGGCTTCCAGGTGCTTCCCTGGTCGTGCTCTCCCCACGCAGCCTCCTGGCCTCAGCCTCTCAGAGTAGTGGTTGGGCACAGCCCCTAGGGCAACCTTAAGACCCAGCTGTCACATCCTAGCCCAGGACTGGTGAGCCACCAGCCTCTCAGAGCCTCTGTCAGCCCAGCTATGAAATGGGGGCGGCTGTGGAAGCTCTTGGAAGCGCAGCATGAGTCAGGGTCAGGATGTCAGGGCCCAGCACGCTGGCCTTCCCTGAGGTTCTCCTCTGGGGATGGTTTCACCCCTCTTCCTCAGCGGGGAAACTGAGGCCAAGCTCCTGGCCAGTGGAGTGGAAGCAACAAGAGCTTCATGCCCTTCTCCTCAACGTCCTCTAAATTCCTAGGACGCTGGCAAGAGTCATGACCAACTCCCTCTGCCAGCCAGCTCCGAGCCTCAGTTTCCCCTCCCATAAGAGGAGGGAGTGGGGCCAGCAGGCTGTCCACTCAGCCCCTGCAGGAAGCTTCCTGGGAGTGAAGTCCAGAGCTGCCCGGCTAGGCGGCGACAGCAGGATGGCAGCCCAGAGAGACCTCAGGAATGTGGCGTTGGGAGTTTGGGGCTGCTTTTGTGACAGGGCCCCTTCTCCCTCTTTTCTTTTCATGACACTTCACCAACTGTTTCTTTCCTTAATCCGAACCATTGTTTTTCCAGGGTGAAATTTAAATCAAAGCCACATGGTCTCCTGGCACAGAGGCCCTCACCAAATGGAAGCACGTCTTGGGCGAAGAGTATGGATGGGGTGCTGATGGCTTCACAGGGCCGCAGGCTGGGCTCCCTGGCAGCGGGCCACCAGGGCTTCCTGGTAGCCCAACTGGGGTAGGCATAGAGCTTTCTAGGCCTAACTGTGGCTCAGTTTGGAGCAAGGGTGAGTTGATGGTCCCTGTTAGGTAAGCAGGAGCCCCTTCCCTGAGCCCTGGGTCTTATCCTAGAAGCCACGGGGAGATGAGAGACGCTCAGACCCGAGAAGCCCCCTGGGTCAGCCCCAGCAAGACTGGCTGCGTAAGTGGCTTCAAACATGGAAGCAGGACAGCCCGATGGGACAGGATGTGGATTAGGAGTCTTGCTTGTGTCTGGTTCTGGTTCTTACTCGCTTGCTGTGTAGCCTCAGGTGAGTTCTTCAACTTCTCTGAGTTTCAGTTACCTTAGTGCTAGGATGGGGCTCTTTCCAGAACCTCTGTCTTGGGGCTGGGAGGAAGTATGCAGGTGAACAGCCAGTGCCAAGCAAGTGGACGCTCACAGAAGCAGCTGTGCAGGGGCATGGAGGCCGCTGTACCAAGGTAGGGGGTGGCTGAGAGCAGTGGGGGAGGGGAGGGCAGCCCAGTATGTGGTTGGAAAGAGCAGGCTGCCTTCCTGAGGAGCTAACTGGAAAGGGCGGCCTCGGTGACCCCAGAAGCTACTCTCCAGGCCTGGCCTCTGTGCTCGTAGTGTTTCTCTTGAGGGCTTCAGGGTTCCTTCCTTGGAAAGCAGGGGGTCACTTCCCACAGCCTCCAGACACAACGAGGTGAGGGTCTGGTCCTGCAGGCTCACATCCACTAAGGCCCCGATGGCATGGGTGGGCACAGTCACAGCTAGGTTCATATACACTAGCACACAGAGACAGTGTGTAGTTATACAAACATCAGGAGTGTATACAAAGCCCAGGCCCAAGGGCCCCCCACAGGGGTGCATTTTTATAACAGGCCGGAACCAGATGCAGGACATGCAGGCACAGCTCGCAGGCACACACCTGCACACCCGTGCGCACGCATGCACATGCACACACACGCACACACACGCAAACGCACACACATGCACACACACATGCACATGCACACGCACACACGCACACGCACACAGTGCACACACACGCACATGCGCACGCACACGCACACATGCGCACACACACGCACATGCACACA